>JAVIAB010000047.1:5383982-5438982 GCA_032433765.1 Megaustenia siamemsis | reverse complement strand
TCATGTATATGTCAGCCGTCAACAAGGTCATGTATATGTCAGCCGTCAACAAGGTCATGTATATGTCAGCCGTCAACAAGGTCATGTATATGTCAGCCGTCAACAAGGTCATGTATATGTCAGCCGTCAACAAGGTCATGTATATGTCAGCCGTCAACAGATAAGCTTCGACGTCTATGGAGATCAAACCTACTTCAACCGTACAACAACATCCATCGACTTCTCAAAGTGTGAGAACTATAGGTAGGCCAGTTCAGGAATTGCTTCTTTGTTACCATGACAACAGTGGTTTAACTAATCAAATGTCTTACGTATACAAGTTTAGACAGGAGGGGGAGGGGGAGAGGCAAAAATTAAACAAAAAACAACAAAATAACTAACCGCCCCAATTAATATCCATGCTACGTTTTTTTATATAAAAAAAGTAAAGTACCCCCGTCACGCCAAGTGGCGTATAGGGAACTATGGTGTTAGTGACCCTATATGTTACAGACCTTCAGCATATGATTTTTGGGGTAATGTGGTCGGTATTACGCCCGTGCTGATTTACTTTCCCAGAAAAAAAATCCGGTACCCATTAAAGGCTGGGTGAACCCGGAAGCCGTCGGTTGGGATCGAACCCTACCCCTTGTCCTTTGTAGTCCAGTTCACTAACCACTGAGCTATCGCGGCTCCCGTCTTTCTATATATGTAAACAAAAACTTGTGTTATTTTTGTCATCACTTGCAAATAACTAAGAAATTATGATGCAATTATGATAATTTAGGGCAATAATTGAGGGAACTAGTTTACATAATGTTAACTGCCGTGATCTTAATGTCGCAAATTATCAGGTTAAAAGTCAACTTAGAATTTCTAACTGAAGCAAACAGATTATGAAGATTGATGCCATTACCCCTGACTCCAGATGATAGTGGTGTTTTTTTAATGGATAATCCCTTGTCACGCCGAAATAACACTGATAGAATAAGTATCTTGCAAACAGAACATCCATGTGGAGCGATCAACATAACTGGCAATCTGGCAATACCACGAGGGCAAGTCTATTCTGTTGGCGCAATGACAACATGACCGACGAGTGTATGTGCTCAACAAGTCTATAGTTTATTGAGGCTAAACTCAGTGTACAAGTAGTCTATGTATTATCATTATATATGTGATGCGAGCATTCATTACGTCCTGCTCTCAAGTTTCCAACATACCATTCGCTGGGGACACCCGCGCGCACAAACCACACACGCACTAGTGCGCACACACACGGAATAGCAGTAATTCAATCGTTGAGTGCCGTCTCCGCATCGAAGGTTGGCTACCATGGAGCGCCATTCCACTCTGTCTCTTGCTTTGATGGTGCAGATTGTCATAGGTTGACTTGTCCATCTTTTGATGTTACTCGTCCATGTTAGTCTTGGTCTGCCTCTGTCTCTTTTACCTTGTATTTTCCCTTCTAATATTACTTTTATTAGACTGTTGTATCTTTTAACATGACCAAAACATTTCATTTGTCTTGCTCTAATTGTGTTTAGTAGTTCTTTTTTAAGTTTCAGTTGTTTTAAAACTTCCTCGTTTGTTTTCATTTCTTTCCATTGAATTCTACCTATTCTTCTATAAATCCACTTTTCAAAGGCTTCAATTTTCTGTTCTGTTTTCTGGTCTAATGTCCATGTTTCTGCACCATACAGGAATATTGAGAAGATGTAACATTTTGCTATTCTTAGTTTTAGCCCTGGTGTTATTTGTTGTGATGTTAGTATATTTTTCATGGCATTGAAATTACTTTTTGCCATACCTATTCTTTTATTTATTTCAGTTGTACATTTCCCATCACTGGTTATAGTATGTCCCATGTACTTGTAGTTCTGGACTGTCTCTAGATGTATTCCTTCCACTTTCATATTTAATTACATAATAGTCGTATGTCTGTGTCATCCAGATTTATATCTTTTAGGCAGTCTATAAGTTGCTCATGGTGTATTCTATCAAAAGCTTTGGTGTAGTCTATGAAGCAGGCATATATTGGTTTGTTTACTTCTATGTACTTTTCGATCAATGTCCACATGCAGAATTTGGCTTCTTTTGTCCCACTATTTTTCCTGAATCCGAATTGCTGCTCATCTAATTCAGTATTAATTTTATTCCAAATCCTTCCTTGTATAACTTTTAGTAAAATTACAGTAGAAGTCAACTAATTGTGTAATGAAGTCAACTAATTGTGTAATGAAGTCAACTAATTGTGTAATGAAGTCAACTAATTGTGTAATGAAGTCAACTAATTGTGTAATGAAGTCAACTAATTGTGTAATGAAGTCAACTAATTGTGTAATGAAGTCAACTAATTGTGTAATGAAGCCAACTAATTGTGTAATGAAGTCAACTAATTGTGTAATGAAGTCAACTAATTGTGTAATGAAGTCAACTAATTGTGTAATGAAGTCAACAAAATCACCGTCCATCTATTCCTATAATGCATGGGAAGCTATAACAAACAGTCAACTCCCGCAAGATCTTATTTTCTAACTTCGATCAGAGCATTGTAGACTGAACGACTCGCCGAAAGTTGCATTAACCACAGCCTGTCAGAAAGAAACTCCGTCTCTAGCCAGATCTCTAACAGAAAGTTGCATTAACCACAGCCTGTCAGAAAGAAACTCCGTCTCTAGCCAGATCTCCCACAGAAAGTTGCATTAACCACAGCCTGTCAGAAAGAAACTCCGTCTCTAGCCAGATCTCTCACAGAAAGTTGCATTAACCACAGCCTGTCAGAAAGAAACTCCGTCTCTAGCCAGATCTCTCACAGAAAGTTGCATTAACCACAGCCTGTCAGAAAGAAACTCCGTCTCTAGCCAGATCTCCCACAGAAAGTTGCATTAACCACAGCCTGTCAGAAAGAAACTCCGTCTCTAGCCAGATCTCTCACAGAAAGTTGCATTAACCACAGCCTGTCAGAAAGAAACTCCGTCTCTAGCCAGATCTCCCACAGAAAGTTGCATTAACCACAGCCTGTCTGAAAGAACCCCTGTTTCTAGCCAGATCTCCCACTTCTTCTGTTGTCACGTTTCACATCATCTTGATGTCTTGAAACCATCTTCTTATTTGACTGCCCTTGATACGTCGTCCAGGAACCATGCCTTCCGTTATTTGCCTTCCTATACGGAAAACAAAGCATTACATGCTCATAGTGTATATGTCCAGCCGTGTGGTCTAAGTGTTCTTAAAATCAGTGAAAGGCTTCTTTCTTTGTTTGTTGTTACCATCATCATCAATGCACACCGGACGAACCAATAGGTGCTCTGATATCCCCCTCGAGAATTTCGACAAAATCCGAGTAGAATCCTGGCTCAAGTGCACGAGCTCCGTTGCACGTCTTGTAATCCACGCCGAGGGCAGGTTTTTGCTGACAACTTTGCCCGGACATATTTATGACCTACTCTTTACGATTTTAACTGCCAATTAATCTTTAACGTGCGCGAGTGCACGCGGGAACCCCTTCTTATTGCTGTTATCCGAGATGGCTAGACATCGGATCTCACTACCCCAGAGATCAGGGGAGTTTACTGTCACAAAGAAACCATCGATTAATTTTTCCTATTTTTTAAAAATCGCTTCTGGTGGGCTATTAACCCGGGTCTTTCATGTCCTGAGGCCGACATCGTACCTCTAGACTATCCAGCCACCATAAATGAAAATGTACGTGTGAACGGCACAGATATATAAGGACCAAACTTTAGCTCAGAGATTGACAACGTGCAGACACATTATGGGGATACTTATGATGATCTCTGAATGGATGTCTAACGATTCAATTGAAAAAAGGTGGCACGTCTTTCCATCTGATGTACTGAACGTGGGAAAATGAAGGATGAAGAGGAAGAACTGAATGAAGGAGTTGGTGTAAAAGAAGAGAAAGAATAGAGACGTTTTCTTTATTTCGATTATTCATAGATGTGATTCTAAAACATGCTTGAACTAGCTAATGCTGAGTTGTTCTACAGCGGAGTCATGGAAATTAGTCACCGGCTTCAAGAGAATCTCACAGACCGGATATTTTCAATTAGGATTTGACTTAGTGGGTCAGACTGACAGTTGATCTAGCAGAAGCTTTGGCACTCGCAAGGATATTCCCTCGCTAGTAGTCTCGGTTCTAGCACGATGGCTTTATCTAGCTCGTGAATTTTCATTGGGGATTGCGGTGCTGGTGACGCCATGTTGAAGTTAAGTCTGTGCTTGTGGTTTAATTTTGTGCTTTATCTGGCGAGCTGTAGGGAGAGGGCTTGCTGATACTGGGTGGAGAGAGAGATAATACAAGAGAGACAGTGGGAGGAGGGAGAGATAATAGAAGAGAGACAGTGGGAGGAGGGAGAGATAATAGAAGAGAGACAGTGGGAGGAGGGAGAGATAATAGAAGAGAGACAGTGGGGGGAGGGAGAGATAATAGAAGAGAGACAGTGGGAGGAGGGAGAGATAATAGAAGAGAGATAGTGGGAGGAGGGAGAGATAATAGAAGAGAGATAGTGGGAGGAGGGAGAGATAATAGAAGAGAGATAGTGGGAGGAGGGAGAGATAATAGAAGAGAGACAGTAGGGGAGGGAGAGACAATAGAAGAGAGATAGTGGGAAGAGGGAGAGATAATAGAAGAGAGATAGTGGGGGAGGGAGAGATAATAAAAGAGAGACAGTGGGGGAGGGAGAGATAATAGAAGAGAGACAATGGAGGGAGGGAGAGATAATAGAAGAGAGACAATGGAGGGAGGGAGAGATAATAGAAGAGAGCTAATGAAATGAGGGAGAGATATAAGAAGAGAGCTAATGGAATGAGAGAGAGAGAGAGACAACGGAAGGGGAAGAGATAATAGAAGAGAGCTAATGGAATGAGGGAGAGATAAAAGAAGGGAGCTAATGGAATGAGGGAAAGATAATGGAAATAGGGAGAGATAATAGAAGGGAGACAATGGAAGGAGAAAGAAATAATAGAATAGAGACAATGAAACGATGGAGAATAATAGAAGAGAGCAAATGGAATGAGGGAGAGATAATGGAAGGAGGGAGAGATAATGGAAGGGAGTCAAGAGAAGAAGGGAGAGATAAAAGAAGAGAACTAAAGGAATGAGGGAGAAATAATGGAAGGAGGGAGATATAATGGAAGGAGGAAGAAATAATAGAAGAGAGACAATGAAAGGAGGGAGAGATAAAAGAAGAGAGCTAATGGAATGAGGGAGATATAATGGAAGGAGGAAGAAATAATAGAAGAGAGACAATGAAAGGAGGGAGAGATAATAGAAGAGAGCAAATGGAATGAGGGAGAGATAATGGAAGGAGGGATAGATAATAGAAGAGAGACAATGAAAGGAGGGAGAGATAATAGAAGAGAGACAATGGAATGAGGGAGAGATAATGGAAGGAGGGAGAGATAATAGAAGAGAGACAATGGAAGGAGGAGAGATAATAGAAGAGAGACAATGGAATGAGGGAGAGATATTAGAAGAGGGACAATGGGAGGAGGGAGGGATATTGGAAGAAAGCTAATGGAACGAGGGAGAGATAATGAAATGAGAGATAATAGAAGAGAGACAATGGAATGAGGGAGAGATAATGGAAGAGAGACAATGGAATGAGGGAGAGATAATGGAAGAGGGAAAATGGGAGGAGGGAGAGATAATATAAGAGAGACAATGGAATGAGGGAGATCACAGGGGTAACTAGGGATTTCAGCTCTCGGGGATAGAGTCAGTTTTCGAGACCCCTCCTGGCCCCCTCGTGACAAGGTGTGATCCTGTGTAAGAGGGATGGGGGTGGGGGGATCCGTCAGGCTTTAACTGAAATGTTTGAGTTTTAGGACATGAGGACCTGCATTTAGAACATGAAGACCTGCATCTAGAACATGAGGACCTGCATTTAGAACATGAAGACCTGCATCTAGAACATGAAGACCTGCATTTAGAACATGAAGACCTGCATCTAGAACATGAAGACCTGCATTTAGAACATGAAGACCTGCATCTAGAACATGAAGACCTGCATTTAGAACATGAAGACCTGCATCTAGAACATGAGGACCTGCATTTAGAACATGAAGACCTGCATCTAGAACATGAAGACCTGCATTTAGAACATGAAGACCTGCATCTAGAACATGAAGACCTGCATTTAGAACATGAAGACCTGCATCTAGAACATGAAGACCTGCATTTAGAACATGAAGACCTGCATCTAGAACATGAAGACCTGCATTTAGAACACGAGGACCTACATTTAGAACATGAAGACCTGCATCTAGAACATGAAGACCTGCATCTAGAACATGAAGACCTGCATCTAGAACATGAAGACCTGCATCTAGAACATGAAGACCTGCATTTAGAACATGAAGACCTGCATTTAGAACATGAAGACCTGCATCTAGAACATGAGGACCTGCATTTAGAACATGAAGACCTGCATTTAGAACATGGAGACCTACATTTAGAACATGAAGACCTGCATTTAGAACATGGATACCTGCATTTAGAACATGGAGACCTGCATTTCGAACATGAAGACCTACATTTAGAACATGAAGACCTGCATTTAGAACATGGAGACCTGCATTTAGAACATGGAGACCTCCATTTAGAACATGAAGACCTACATTTAGAACATGAAGACCTGCATTTAGAACATGGAGACCTGCATTTAGAACATGGAGACCTCCATTTAGAACATGAAGACCTACATTTAGAACATGGAGACCTGCATTTAGAACACGAGGACCTACATTTAGAACATGAGGACCTACATTTAGAACATGAAGACCTGCATCTAGAACATGAGGACCTGCATTTAGAACATGAAGACCTGCATCTAGAACATGAGGACCTGCATTTAGAACATGAAGACCTGCATCTAGAACATGAGGACCTACATTTAGAACATGAAGACCTGCATCTAGAACATGAGGACCTGCATTTAGAACACGAGGACCTACATTTAGAACATGAAGACCTGCATTTAGAACATGAAGACCTGCATCTAGAACATGAAGACCTGCATCTAGAACATGAAGACCTGCATTTAGAACATGAAGACCTGCATTTAGAACATGAAGACCTGCATTTAGAACATGAAGACCTACATTTAGAACATGAAGACCTGCATCTAGAACATGAAGACCTGCATTTAGAACACGAGGACCTACATTTAGAACATGAAGACCTGCATTTAGAACATGGTGACCTACATTTAGAACATGAAGACCTGCATTTAGAACATGGATACCTGCATTTAGAACATGGAGACCTGCATTTCGAACATGAAGACCTACATTTAGAACATGAAGACCTGCATTTAGAACATGGAGACCTGCATTTAGAACATGGAGACCTCCATTTAGAACATGAAGACCTACATTTAGAACATGGAGACCTGCATTTAGAACATGGAGACCTACATTTAGAAAATGAAGACCTACATTTAGAACATGGAGACCTGCTTTTATCTTCAATCTTGCAGAGAACGTGTTTCTTGATGGGCTGAAAATTGTGTATGTAGTTCTTTTTCCCGTTAATTGATAGTAACCAGGTGTTCGTCCATTTTTCAAGTTTTCCTAGGGCATCTTGCATTCTGGTGCTAGCCACTGACATAGATTCTTCACGGGCCCATATCGTCAGTTCGTCTGCGTACATTGCTGAGTGTATTCTGGGTGGAATGTTCATTACGATGTCATTTATGAAAATTAAAAAGAACGTTGGGGATATGACTCCACCTTGTGGGACACCTTGTTCGATTGTGACCTTCTTACTTAGTTGTCCATGAGCTTGTACTCTGGTTGTTCTGTCTTGTAGGTATTGAGATATCCAATTTAATAAATGGCCTTGGATGCCAAGTCTGAGAAGCTTGTTCTTTAATCCTTTTCTCCATACCCTATCCAAAGCCTTCTCCATGTCGATCCACACTGCCAGTGTGTGTTTCTTTTCTTGTAGAGCATCCTCTATTTCCTGGGCGATGTAGGTGACCAGGTGTTCAGTTGATCTGTGCTGACGGAAACCACTTTGTTGTTTTGTCTCCAAATGCCACATAAGTCTTCTGTTAACCAACCTTTCCATGAGTTTGCTCAGGCAGCTCAGTAGGCTAATTGGTCTGTAGCTACTTGGGTCCAGTGGGTCTTTTCCATGTTTGAGGATGGGCACCATAATGGCTTCTTTCCAGGTTGCCAGTATTTGACCTCTCTTCCAGCTGATATTTGACCTCTCTTCCAACTGGTATTTGACCTCTCTTCCAGCTGGTATTTGACCTCTCTTCCAACTCGTATTTGACCTCTCTTCCAGCTGGCATTTGACCTCTCTTCCAGCTGGTATTTGACCTCTCTTTCAGCTGGTATTTGACCTCTCTTCCAGCTGGCATTTGACCTCTCTTCCAGCTGGTATTTGACCTCTCTTCCAGCTGGTATTTGACCTCTCTTCCAACTGGTATTTGACCTCTCTTCCAGCTGGTATTTGACCTCCCTTCCAACTGGTATTTGACCTCTCTTCCAGCTGGCATTTGACCTCTCTTCCAGCTGGTATTTGACCTCTCTTTCAGCTGGTATTTGACCTCTCTTCCAGCTGGCATTTGACCTCTCTTCCAGCTGGTATTTGACCTCTCTTCCAGCTGGTATTTGACCTCTCTTCCAGCTGGTATTTGACCTCTCTTCCAGCTGGTATTTGACCTCTCTTCCAGCTGACATTTGACCTCTCTTCCAGCTGGCATTTGACCTCTCTTCCAGCTGGCATTTATTATCCTTAGAAGCTGGTTTTGGCTTTATGTCCCAGTTTTATGAGCATTTCGTTGGTGATTCCATCTTTTCCAGGGGAACTCTTGAGCTTCACTCCTTTGAGGGCTACATCTAGTTCTGATGGTCGTCTGGTGTTCTTCTTGTGTTAAAGGCATGTGTTTTGCATCTTGGTTTTCCTTTCTTGCAGCTTTCTGTTGGTCTTTTGGGATGTTTATTCTATTTATGTTTTTGTAAGTTTATGTCGGTATGTTTGCTGCCCATTTGCAGCATACCGTTGTGAATCATGGACAATCTCGTAAACAGCAAGGATTTTCAATGAAGATATATTCATTCAAAACAAAATGTTGAAATTTATTAATATGCTTTGGATAATGAAAAAGATCAATGAAGACAGTAAGATTTAAACATTAAAGAGTATTGGCTTTAAAACACCATTCTACAGAGGATATTAAAATACTATGGCCACATCAAAAGACACAGCAGACTGGGGCAGGCCAAGAAGAAGGTGGTTTAAAACATCACGGAGACCTTGAACAAGATAGCAGAAGTGGGAGATCTGACTAGAGACAGTTATATCTCAGACTGGTTGTGGTGAATGCAACATTCTGTGGGAGATCTGACTAGAGACAGTTATATCTCAGACTGGTTGTGGTGAATGCAACATTCTGTTGGAGATCTGACTAGAGACAGTTATATCTCAGACTGGTTGTGGTGAATGCAACATTCTGTGGGAGACCTGACTAGAGACAGTTATATCTCAGACTGGTTGTGGTGAATGCAACATTCTGTGGGAGACCTGACTAGAGACAGTTATATCTCAGACTGGTTGTGGTGAATGCAACATTCTGTGGGAGACCTGACTAGAGACAGTTATTTCTCAGACGGGTTATGGTGAATGCTCTTCAAGGAACATGCCACCTGACGATGGTCAGCGCTAAGTCAGATCTCCGATGTTCTTTACTATAAAAATATCTCCGGTAAGCACTTCAGGATTTTGGATGAACCCAAAAGTGGAGTGGGAGCGACTGAGTGGTGCAGAGGTAAGGCGTTGGCATGTGGACAGGAGGCGTGTGGGAGTTTGTTACTTCCAATTCGTGGTTTCGTCGTGGTTTGACCCTTCTATGGTCTCTGGGAAGTGAGATCAGAACTGCAGCCGTCTCGGATAACTGCGGAAAACAGGATGTCCCGTGTGCACTCACGCATGTTAAAAAATCCTTGGCTGTTAAGTAAAGAGTAGGTCGAATGTGGACGTTGGAGAGCAAAATTAGTAAGTAAAATCTACCCATTAGAAGACGGATGTGACTGGCCAAAAGCAGCAGATAACGCGATTTTGTTGTAAATTAGCGACACAACGCATCAACGCCAACTTAACGTGATGGACTCTAAGAAGGGGAGAGAACTCGAGTCGATAGATAGAGAATATGAACCCAACCCCTAGTCTACAGTTGACCAGCTCACTAATCAATGCTCTTCCGTGACTTATCGCTGTTATGTTGATGGGAGTTCAGACGGGCACAGCCAGAAACGAGAAACATAGTGAGCATGTAAGTAGACTCATCAACCAACACAGAACTGGAGTCGTCAGTCGCTGGACACTGCGGGACTTGCTGAGGAGGGGATCTGATCACATATAGACATGTTCGTAGTGCAATGATGATGACCCGCTAATAACTTAATAACAATATCACTGTTCTAGCGCGGATTAACACAACCCCAACAATGGCCACTATCGCCCATGAGTCGTGACTGACCAACTCCTGCGGTAAACCAGAAGTCACCGGTTTGTAATATTTTTTACAAGAAGTTTTTCGTGCGAGAACAGAGTACGCGGCTCCAAGTGAGTTTTTTTTCCGTAAAGAGACAGTAGAGGGAGCTCCAAAAAACATCAGAAAGAAACAATTAACATTTTTCAGGCACATTATGAGAAGGGGAAAGTTTGAATACTTGGTTACAACTGGCAAAATAAAAGGAAAGAGAAATCGCGGACGACAAAGAGAGAAAATACTGGATAGCTTGGTGTCATGGCATTGACAACAGTCAAAAACAGAATTGATACGATGCACTGTAGATAGAAGATTGTGGAAGGATATGATCACCTACGCCAACCAGTATGGCACATGATGATGATGATGATGATGATGATGATGATGATGATGATGATGTTGATGACAGTAGTATCCAAACCCAAATCCGGGACAGGGACTGTAAACGGGACAGACCAAAGCAGAACACAACGAGCATTTAATAAATATTACGAGAACACGAGCATTACGAGCCGACCACGGAAAAGATGGATTGATGGAATATTAGAAACACTAGGAAACATAACAGCAGCAGAGGCCAACAGAAGAACAAAAGATGGTTTGATGGAATATTAGAAACACTAGGAAACATAACAGCAGGAGAGATCAACAGAAGAGCAAAAGATGGATTGATGGAATATTAGAAACACTAGGAAACATAACAGCAGCAGAGGCCAACAGAAGAGCAAAAGATGGATTGATGGAATATTAGAAACACTAGGAAACATAACAGCAGCAGAGGCCAACAGAAGAGCAAAAGATGGATTGATGGAATATTAGAAACACTAGGAAACATAACAGCAGCAGAGGCCAACAGAAGAGCAAAAGATGGATTGATGGAATATTAGAAACACTAGGAAACATAACAGCAGCAGAGGCCAACAGAAGAGCAAAAGATGGATTGATGGAATATTAGAAACACTAGGAAACATAACAGCAGGAGAGGCCAACAGAAGAGCAAAAGATGGATTGATGGAATATTAGAAATACCAGGAAACATAACAGCAGCAGAGGCCAACAGAAGAGCAAAAGATGGATTGATGGAATATTAGAAACACTAGGAAACATAACAGCAGCAGAGGCCAACAGAAGAGCAAAAGATGGATTGATGGAATATTAGAAACACTAGGAAACATAACAGCAGCAGAGGCCAACAGAAGAGCAAAAGATGGATTGATGGAATATTAGAAACACTAGGAAACATAACAGCAGGAGAGGCCAACAGAAGAGCAAAAGATGGATTGATGGAATATTAGAAACACTAGGAAACATAACAGCAGCAGAGGCCAACAGAAGAGCAAAAGATGGATTGATGGAATTTTAGAAACACTAGGAAACATAACAGCAGGAGAGGCCAACAGAAGAGCAAAAGATGGATTGATGGAATATTAGAAACACTAGGAAACATAACAGCAGCAGAGGCCAACAGAAGAGCAAAAGATGGATTGATGGAATATTAGAAACACTAGGAATCATAACAGCAGCAGAGGCCAACAGAAGAGCAAAAGATGGATTGATGGAATATTAGAAACACTAGGAAACATAACAGCAGCAGAGGCCAACAGAAGAGCAAAAGATGGATTGATGGAATATTAGAAACAGTAGGAAACATAACAGCAGCAGAGGCCAACAGAAGAGGAAAAGATGGATTGATAGAATATTAGAAACACTAGGAAACATAACAGCAGCAGAGGCCAACAGAAGAGCAAAAGATGGATTGATGGAATATTAGAAACAGTAGGAAACATAACAGCAGCAGAGGCCAACAGAAGAACAAAAGATGGATTGATGGAATATTAGAAACAGTAGGAAACATAACAGCAGCAGAGGCCAACAGAAGAACAAAAGATGGATTGATGGAATATTAGAAACACTAGGAAACATAACAGCAGCAGAGGCCAATAGAAGAGCAAAAGATGGATTGATGGAATATTAGAAACAATAGGAAACATAACAGCAGGAGAGGCCAACAGAAGAGCAAAAGATGGATTGATGGAATATTAGAAACAATAGGAAACATAACAGCAGCAGAGGCCAACAGAAGAGCAAAAGATGGATTGATGGAATATTAGAAACACTAGGAAACATAACAGCAGGAGAGGTCAACAGAAGAGCAAAAGATGGATTGATGGAATATTAGAAACACTAGGAAACATAACAGCAGCAGAGGCCAACAGAAGAGCAAAAGATGGATTGATGGAATATTAGAAACACTTGGAAATATAACAGCAGGAGAGGTCAACAGAAGAGGAAAAGATGGATTGATAGAATATTAGAAACACTAGGAAACATAACAGCAGCAGAGGCCAACAGGCCGTTCTGTGGAAGATGCAACAAACCGTAAATTTTTCTCCCCTCGACGCTGAAAGGCAAATAAGGAAGGAAAGAAGAAGATGAATTGTGCTGGATTAAACTAAACACAATCCGAAAACATCCGCCCCATCGCGATAACGTCAACGAAATATTCACACACAAACAATAGAGAACCCACTATTTATTTCCCGGTTATTCTGGTTAAAATGAATTTTTAAAAAGTTATGAAAACACTCAGATTTTGGCTAAAGACGGAAATAGCGTGTATAAGAAATTCTATGAAACGAGCAAACTGCCGAGGGCGGTGAAATTTTGAGAGATCCAGCCGAAATCCAGTGTAAGAAAATAATAGAAATAATTATAAAGAAATCCCATTATCATTAGCTGTAAAGAAATGTAAAAATATTTTTTAACATTTTAGACAATTGCTGTAATAAGAATTTATTTATTAATGATTATGTGCTATTATTCTAGAATATTTAGCAATTATAATTTTGACTAGAGTAATGCTAATAACGGCCTAACGATAATAATTATGACGAGAAGATTTTAGAGATTAGATAATTTTTTTATTGGAGATAAACACGATGGAGATTTATCTTTCACTCTAATGCTGGTATTTTTATCTTTATTGTGAAATCCTTATTTTGGTTTTGAAGAAAAAAAAATAATTGCAGACGTTGATTCTTCTGCTGATAAGCAAAAATGAAGGAGCATTTAAATCCTTTTATTTAAAAAATATAAATATTTGAACATAAATGTAATAACGCATATTGCAAAATTATTTCGCCGTTGACACGATGAATAATTGTAATTGACTTTTCTTAGCTGCAGTGCCAAACTGTTTAGTGCATTCTTGAGCAGATGGTTGTTTTGCTGCAGGCTTTAGGTGGAGAGTTTTCTTTGGTTTCAAGAGATGGCTTCTGGGTTTATCCAAGTTCTGATATATGTCACCTTGGTTTTTTTTTTTTTTTTACTTGAAAATAAGTTGGTTATGTCGGTTGACGTGTTCGCTCAAACTGTCATGCATAAACCAGGGCATTAACACCATTTATCGATATCAGAAATAATGTACTCTAGCCAACATATAACTAATCTAATTAAAAGTCTCGACATCAACAGCAGCAGCTGCACAGTCAGAACAGCAGATGCCCAGTCAGAACATCAGGCTACATAGAGCACTTAACATAAGTAAGATGGGTGCGTATTGCCTTCCCTATTGTTTATTACCTACATAGACTATATAGATCAGTTAAATAACCCATCGGAGACAGAGAAGATTAACGAGCTTCTATTTTGCAGATGATCAGAAACTAACATACGGAAAATAGAAGACCTACAAGAACAACTAAATAGACTTAACAACAAAAGCGATCAATACATCATGAAAGTGAAGAGCAAAAATATCGAAGATAAAAAATGTGTAAAACTCTGCGGGGCCTCGAGTATGGCTGCAGCAAACATAAAATAGTTCGTTCGCTTTCGTCAGCTTTGACCTCTGACGAAGTCCCACCCACTCAATTTTGTGGGACTGAATTTTGCGTGTAAAGTCTGTTTTATC
The DNA here is from genome assembly GCA_032433765.1 of Megaustenia siamemsis. Lineage (NCBI taxonomy): Eukaryota > Metazoa > Mollusca > Gastropoda > Stylommatophora > Ariophantidae > Megaustenia > Megaustenia siamemsis. The sequence goes on along the minus strand of JAVIAB010000047.1, from coordinate 5,424,561 downwards.
CCATTACAGGATGCCCCTCGCCATGCAGGCAGATTTACTCCGACTTCAGAGGTACTAATTTTTAGGGAATTAGTAAAACCCAGGTGTCCTCGCCAGGGTACGAACCCCGGCTGTTGCCGTGGTAAGCCAACCGCCTATCGATTGCGCTAACCGGACACCCTACATAAAATAGTGTTGAGCAGCTAGACTAAGAGAAGGACAAGACAAACAACGTTTCGGTAAAAGCCTTCATTATGTATAACAAACAATATATAACACATTAAACACACAAATCCAAGTCAGAATACACAATGACACAGCTGTAAAAATGGCGGAAAGATTTCCAGGAATGCAGGATTTACATAGTCTGGTTAATTGATTAATAGACAATAGGGCGGGTAGGATTTCATTAGACCAAAGGAACCAAATGAAAAATTTGAATAAATGAAAGAACCCAATAGTAAGACGAAAACGAAAAGATGAGTTAAGGAGAGACAGAGAGAGGATAGGGTTAGCATTCGGGAAGAAGAGCAAGAGAGGTAATGAACGTTAACCCAGTAATGAATAGAGAAGAGCAAGAGAGGTAATGAACGTTAACCCAGTAATGAATAGAGAAGAGCAAGAGAGGTAATGAACGTTAACCCAGTAATGAATAGAGAAGAGCAAGAGAGGCAATGAACGTTAACCCAGTAATGAATAGAGAAGAGCAAGAGAGGTAATGAACGTTAACGCAGTAATGAATAGAGAAGAGCAAGAGAGGTAATGAACGTTAACCCAGTAATGAATAGAGAAGAGCAAGAGAGGTAATGAGCGTTAATGCAGTAATGAATAGAGCAGATCAAATCATACATGAAGAACTGAGAAGAAAAGCTAGGAATAATGTTTGCTTTAGAATAGGTGAATAAACAACAGATAAAATGGCTAGGCCACATGAAAATATAGGAAAACACAAAACAATGAGCCTTCAATAAACGTTGTGAGAACACCCGATTCAAGGGCTGACTACGAAACAATGGATTGCTGGAATATTAGAAACAATAAGAAACAGCAGCACCAGAGGCCAACAGAATGGAAACAATAAGAAACAGCAGCACCAGAGGCCAACAGAATGGAAACAATAAGAAACAGCAGCACCAGAGGCCAACAGAATGGAAACAGACCAAATTATATCCCCCGTCAACGCTGAAAGACAAAACAAGAAGGAAAGAAGAACATAAACGTATTATCTTCTTCATTTTCTCAGCATATATGTTTGATTAAGTATTCATTTATTCTTTCTATGTTTTTTTTTAAAAATACAACAATTTTGTATTAAAATCCATGACAATTATCTTGCTCATGATGAGTAATCCATGAAAATTAGTTCCAGTTAACAATTATCTTGCTCATGATGAGTAATCAATGACGATCAGTTCCAGTTAACAATTATCTTGCTCATGATGAGTAATCAATGACGATCAGTTCCAGTTAACAATTATCTTGCTCATGATGAGTAATCAATGACGATCAGTTCCAGTTAACAATTATCTTGCTCATGATGAGTAATCCATGACGATCAGTTCCAGTTAACAATTATCTTGCTCATGATGAGTAATCCATGACGATTAGTTCCAGTTAACAATTATCGATTTATTGGTATATTCGATAATCGATTTATTGAACATGCTTCAAGCACGCCTACTTGTCTTGCAGGTTTTGACTTACACTCATACGTTACTTTCCTTTTTATTTTCCTTAAACTTATTTTGCCTTCGAATTGACATGCTATTCTGCTTCGCTGTCATTTATTTCGATGAAAATGCCGATATAGAGCTGTAGGGTATCATCTCATTTCGAGCCGTAGTATTTAAACTGCGTTAAGACATTTGGTTGCAGTTGTTTTCTTGTGGCCTCGACCCTTTTGAAGAAGTTGAAGTTTGCCAATGTTGACGAAGTTTGCAGTGATAGGTCTTCTATATCAACAGGTCCTACCAACGCTGAGTCCAGATACTGTTTGTAATTACCAATCTCCTACACGTTTTTAACTATAATTTATGAAAATTCAGTGTCTGATAGGAACGTAAACATTTATTCAATGTTGTTCAATATGCAAACATTTGTCCACTGTTGTTCAATATGCAAACCTTTGTCCAACTGCTATTTAATACGCAAACCTTTGTCTATGGTTATTCATTGTCTAAACAAACCTTTTTTCATGACTGTTCAAAAAGTGAACCTTTGCCCGCGGCTGTTCAATGTGCGAACTATGTCCATGGTTGTTCAATATACAAACCTTTTGTCCACGGCTGTTAATACGTAAACCTTTGTCTACAGCTGTTCAATATGTAAACATGTGTCCACGGCTGTTCAATATGTAAACATTTGTCCCCGGCTTTTCAATATGCAAACCTTTGAACAACTAGTGAATATGTAAACCTTTGTCTACAGCTGTTCAATATGTAAACATTTGTCTACAGCTGTTCAATATGTAAACCTTTGAACAACTAGTGAATATGTAAACCTTTGTCTACAGCTGTTCAATATGTAAACCTTTGAACAACTAGTGAATATGTAAACCTTTGTCTACAGCTGTTCAATATGTAAACATTTGTCTACAGCTGTTCAATATGTAAACCTTTGAACAACTAGTGAATATGTAAACATTTGTCTACAGCTGTTCAATATGTAAACCTTTGAACAACTAGTTAATATGTAAACCTTTGTCTACAGCTGTTCAATATGTAAACCTTTGTCTATAGCTGGTCAATATGTCAACATTTGTCTACAGCTGTTCAATATGTAAACATTTGTCTACAGCTGTTCAATATGTAAACATTTGTCTCCTGCTTTTCAATATGCAAACCTTTGTCTACAGCTGTTCAATATGTAAAACATTTGTCTCCTGCTTTTCAATATGCAAACCTTTGTCTACAGCTGTTCAATATGCAAACCTTTGAACAACTAGTGAATACATAAATCTTTGTAACGGCAACAGAATAAAAAAAAAAAAACTTCGCTGATACGAAACTAATAAACCATTTTCTTCCCAGTTATTCTATTCATGGCATCAATTTCATGGCATCAATTTCATGGCATCAATTTCATGGCATCAATTTCATGGCATCAATTTCATAGCATCAATTTCATGGCATCAATTTCATGCTATCCACATATCCACTCCACCGCCCGTCCCAGCATTTCTCGTAGCCTATGCAGACTGACTGTTCCTGTAAGGTGTTGATTTCTAGATACATCTGCTTTTCCCACAAAGAACTCCGGATTGACCAGAGACCTTTTCCACATTTAGACTCCACAGTCTCTCAATGTATACATGGTTGTTTTACCCATTCTCCCCTTCTTCTCTTAAGGTGAGATGAACAATCTTGGCGAATTTGCTCTTTGTCCAGAGTAAGACCACACTCGGTGCCAGAGCTCCCAGCGAGCTTATCAGCTGTTTAATTGCCGTGTACACCAGCGTGTCCTTGTCAGTAGACCCAGGTTAACACGCCCACTCTAGAGTTATCCAAGAGCTGCATCCACTCCTGCCACAGACACACAGACACGATCATCTCTATTATACTTTGCGAGTCCACCACCAAGACTTTGCCATCCACATTCTATGTAACCAACCATATTATCGCCGCCGTTGCTGCTTCTATCTCCATTCTCTTGCTGGACACTGTAGTGCTACACTTGCCAGTTACCCTAGCCACTTCTCTGCCATGTTGGTATACCACAAAACCTCAACCGCTGCGCTGTCCGCGGGATACAGAACCATCAGTGTAGATGATCGGATCCAGAAGTGACGACACTTTTTCGATGAATATCCGACCTCAGTAGCTTCTTAGGCCCATTTGCGACAATCCCTGCCGAGCTGAATGATTACTTTGGTTAGACTGTTTTTTCTCCGCTGTTACTTCAATCCAATCCTTGCCAGCCCTAATGTCTTTCAGATCACATACTCTCCTTATGAACACGTCCACCTCGGCCAAACAGGATTTCCCCCACCTGTGACTAGTCGAACCAAATTCTGAATGCAAGGCATGATTTATGCTCCTTACCACGTTTAAATCAATCAGAACCTGAGCAGATCTATGTCGTACTCTAATGTTCAGTAAGTCAAATAAGTACCTCATTGAATGGAGGTGTATTTCTCGTGCATCGGAGAACTGTCTGCTGGTCCAAATTCTGAACCGTTTTGAACCTTAACGATCTTAAAATAATCTCACTACACACATTAAATAAATTTGGTGACAGCACACAACCTTGCCTAACCCGTTTTATTTGTTAAAACATTCCCAATTAGTTTCCATTTCTTATGACCGCTGTTTGTTGCCAGTAAACTTTCTTTATTATTCTTAGATCTTTGCTGCCAATGCTTATGCTTTCTAAAATTTTGATTATTTCTTTGTGCTTTACTTTGTTAAATGCCTTGGTGTAATCTATGAAACATAGGTATATATCTGTTTTCACCTCTATGGCTCTTTCTACCAAAGATCTTATGATATAAATGGCATTGCTTGTTCCTTTATCTCTAACAAAACCACACTGTTAATCACTAATTTCTGGACTGATTTTGTTTCGCACTCTTCGCATGATGAAATCTTAGTAATATCTTAGTCATGTGACCTATAAGGCTTATTGTGCGATGCATACACAAACCATAACCTAGAACTGAGAGCACCACTGGCTACATGAGCGAGAATAGTAACGATTGCTGGACGTTCACCCTGGCCATGACCTTGATTGTGCTGACACCGCTCCTTGACATTTGTAATGCTATTGCTCAGGTGTTGATTGAAGAAAGGGACCTATCAAGTGATATTTCCAGATACTTAATAGTCGGACTCCTCACGATGGTTGCGCCATAGCAGTTTATGGCTGGGGAGATGTCGTTAACAACTATTCTGTTGTTCAGCAAAAACCACATTACATTTAATTGCTATTTAGGGGGCGGAATTATGGTCAATGCATCATCACCATCGAGTGCCGTTTACGCATCGAAGGTTGGCTACAACTGAGCGCCATTCCGCTCTGTCTCTTGCTTTGATGGTGCAGGTTGTCATAGATTGACTTGTCCATCTTTTGATGTTACTCGTCCATGTTAGTCTTGGTCTGCCTCTGCCTATTTTATCTTGTATTTTCCCTTCCAATATTAATTTTAGTAGGCTGTTGTGTCTTTTAACTTGTCCCAAAACTTGTATTTGTCTTGTCTTAATTGTATTTAGTATTTCTCCTTTTAATTTTAGTTGTTTTAAAACTTCCTCGTTTGTTTTCTTTTCTTTCCATCCAATTCTACCTTTTCTTCTGTAAATCCACATTTCAAAGGCTTCAATTTTGTGTTCTGTTTCTTATTTAATGTCCATGTTTCTGCACCATACAGGAATATTGAGAAAATATAACAATTTGCTATTCTTAGTTTCAGCCCTGCTGTTATTTGTTTTGTTGTTAGTATATTTTTCATGGCATTAAAATTACTTTTTGCCATACCTATTCTTTTGTTCGCCTTAATCCAATTTTAAACTCGCGCATTAGAATAAAGGTAAGGGACAGATCTAAAGACGGATATACTCGGAGAAGTGTCTGCAACGTCCCTTCCAGTCTACGTGCTAGGTGTCTCTACTGTGGGTCATGACAAGTTCGTTCAATGCAAATAAACTTGGGAAAGTCTAAGCCTTTGTTTAAAGGAAGATGTGCTAGATGTGTTAGAGACGACATACACCTAAGCTCACAGAAGAATGTTGATAATGTCACAGAGAGCTGAACAAGTAAATTTTCAAGTGTCATGCCGATTTCTATCTATCTATTGTCCTTTCGAGCCGAAGACGGCACATTGGGCAGCACTACTTTCGCACTCTTCGCATGATGAAATCTTAGTAATATCTTAGTCATGTGACCTATAAGGCTTATTGTGCGATGCATACACAAACCATAACCTAGAACTGAGAGCACCACTGGCTACATGAGCGAGAATAGTAACGATTGCTGGACGTTCACCCTGGCCATGACCTTGATTGCGCTGACACCGCTCCTTGACATTTGTAATGCTATTGCTCAGGTGTTGATTGAAGAAAGGGACCTATCAAGTGATATTTCCAGATAATAAATAGTCGGACTCCTCACGATGGTTGCGCCATAGCAGTTTATGGCTGGGGAGATGTCGTTAACAACTATTCTGTTGTTCAGCAAAAACCACATTACATTTAATTGCTATTTAGGGGGCGGAATTATGGTCAATGCATCATCACCATCGAGTGCCGTTTACGCATCGAAGGTTGGCTACAACTGAGCGCCATTCCGCTCTGTCTCTTGCTTTGATGGTGCAGGTTGTCATAGGCTGACTTCTCCATCTCTTGATGTTACTCATTCATGTTAGTCTTGGTCTGCCTCTGCCTCTATTACTCCGTATTTTCCCTTCCAATATTACTTTTAGTAGACTGTTATGTCTTTTAACAAGCCCCCACAATTTCATTTTTCTTGTTTGAATTGTTCTTATTAATTCTCTTTTAACTTTCAGCTGTTTTAAAACTTCATCATCTGTTCTCTTTTCTTTCCATCCAGTTCTACCTATTCTTCTATATATCCACATTTCAAAGGCTTCAATTTTCTGTTCCGATCAATGTATGCTCCCTTCAAAAGCAACCTCTTCAACTCGTTAGCCGAACTGAGTTCAGAAGCGAAGTCTGCTCAAGTCTCTAACTCACTAGAAGAGCACGAAACAAGAAAAAAAAAACGTAGAATACAATTTTTTTTCGTACGCCTGCTTTGACCTCTGACGAAGTCCCTAGAGACTAGGAACTGAATCTTGCGTGTTAATTCATTTTTCCCTGGCAGCCGTGTGCACAGGGGTCCCTCGCCACACGGGCAGATAACTCCGACTTCGGAGGTACTCATATTTTTTTCCGTCGATGAGTAATTGACGCTTCAAGCCAGGGGTGGTGGAGCCAGGATTTTAACCCACAACCTCTCTGTCTCGAGTCAGGCGTCTTGCCTCGAGACCAACCAGTCCCCCTTCAAGTAGAATACATTAGTAGACAATCAACCGCGCGAGAAGAAAGGGACGTAATCTTCGAAACCGCACGACTAGCGGCCAGCCCTCTCAAAACTGTGGGTCTTCATTGTGGCCAGGATTGACGGTGTGGCCGGAAGTAGAAAGATTAGAAAATACGCACGACTTTCCGACGACAAGGAACGACATTCCTGTAATCTCGGTAAACTTCTGGCAGTACATTTCAATTTCAGTCTGATTTCCTGCGCGTGAAATCTCGACTTTTCTAGTGAGATAAATACAGGCCGTCTAGATTCGTTCAATTGCATTATTTCGACATCACTCACTGAGCAACGACAGAACATTTGACGTCCGCAGGATGTGACGTAGTGCAAGATTTATATAATCATCATGGTGTGCCATATAGGCACAGACAATATATCGTTGGCATGTTTCAATCTTTTTCGCTGCCCATTCAGTTCTTGAACAAGACTGCAAAAGATTACAACCAGCCATCGAAATATATGATGATCTTTTGGCTGTTGTGAGGAAACGCAAAATGAAATGGTTTGGTCACGCATCGCGATCGTCTGCCCTAGGATACCATTCTGCAAATAATTATGGAAGGAGTGAAAAGGAGAGGTAGGCAGAAAAAAAAATGATTGGAAGATAAACATCAAAGAATTGGCAGGCCTCGGCTTTGCAGACGCACAAAGAATGACTGAAGAAAGAGAGAAATGGAGGAGGTTGAAGAGGTATTGACTATGGAGACAGAAGCTACAATTATCATATCATACTTGGTGATGGAGACAGAAGCTACAATTATCATATCATACTTGGTGATGGAGACAGAAGCTACAATTATCATATCATACTTGATGATGGAGACAGAAGCTACAATTATCATATCATACTTGGTGATGGAGACAGAAGCTACAATTATCATATCATACTTGGTGATGGAGACAGAAGCTACAATTATCATATCATACTTGATGATGGAGACAGAAGCTACAATAATCATATCATACTTGGTGATGGAGACAGAAGCTACAATTATCATATCATACTTGGTGATGGAGACAGAAGCTACAATTATCATATCATACTTGGTGATGGAGACAGAAGCTACAATTATCATATCATACTTGATGATGGAGACAGAAGCTACAATTATCATATCATACTTGGTGATGGAGACAGAAGCTACAATTATCATATCATACTTGGTGATGGAGACAGAAGCTACAATTATCATATCATACTTGGTGATGGAGACAGAAGCTACAATTATCATATCATACTTGGTGATGGAGACAGAAGCTACAATTATCATATCATACTTGGTGATGGAGACAGAAGCTACAATTATCATATCATACTTGGTGATGGAGACAGAAGCTACAATTATCATATCATACTTGGTGATGGAAACAGAAGCTACAATTATCATATCATACTTGGTGATGGAGACAGAAGCTACAATTATCATATCATACTTGGTGATGGAGACAGAAGCTACAATTATCATATCATACTTGGTGATGGAGACAGAAGCTACAATTATCATATCATACTTGGTGATGGAGACAGAAGCTACAATTATCATATCATACTTGGTGATGGAGACAGAAGCTACAATTATCATATCATACTTGGTGATGGAGACAGAAGCTACAATTATTATATCACACTCGGTGACTCAGTTACAAGTGTCCATACATTGAGTTATATGGTAGGAATGAACTCAGCTACAAGTGTCCATACATTGAGTTATATGGTAGGAATGGACTCAGCTACAAGTGTCCATACATTTTTGTTTTATGTGGTAGGAATGGACTCAGCTACAAGTGTCCATACATTGAGTTATATGGTAGGAATGGACTCAGCTACAAGTGTCCATACATTTTTGTTTTATGTGGTAGGAATGGACTCAGCTACAAGTGTCCATACATTGAGTTATATGGTAGGAATGGACTCAGCTACAAGTGTCCATACATTGAGTTATATGGTTGGAATGGACTCAGCAACAAGTGTCCATACATTGAGTTATATGGTAGGAATGGACTCAGCTACAAGTGTCCATACATTGAGTTATATGGTAGGATTGGACTCAGCTACAAGTGTCCATACATTGAGTTATATGGTAGGAATGGACTCAGCTACAAGCGTCCATACATTGAGTTATATGGTAGGAATGGACTCAGCTACGAGTGTCCATACATTGAGTTATATGGTAGGAATGGACTCAGCAACAAGTGTCCATACATTGAGTTATATGGTAGGAATGGACTCAGCTACAAGTGTCCATACATTGAGTTATATGGTAGGAATGGACTCAGCTACAAGTGTCCATACATTGAGTTATATGGTAGGAATGGACTCAGCTACAAGCGTCCATACATTGAGTTATATGGTAGGAATGGACTCAGCTACGAGTGTCCATACATTGAGTTATATGGTAGGAATGGACTCAGCTTCAAGTGTCCATACATTGAGTTATATGGTAGGAATGGACTCAGCTACAAGTGTCCATACATTGAGTTATACATTAGGAATGGACTCAGCTACAAGGGGTTTGCCCGAATGCAGTGCTGTCGAATCTTTAATTCAGTAATGGCGATAGCTTGAGACGGCGTGTTAGGAAATTCTTTATACAGAGCTTCGCAGCAGGAGGCAATCTGATCATCAGAAGTGGGTCTCCTGTTGAGCAAGTGTTTCGGCCCTTTAGCTTCTTGACACTCTAAGGGAGGTGATGACTCCCAGGCGTTGACCTCCTGCTGAACTGAACTCTAAAGCTGACAATATATTCAGCACAAAATAACTACGCTTATTCTACACAACACATCTGGCCGAATCTACGGTCTGACAATATATTCAGCACAAAATCATCATCATCATGTACCCTGCCGGTTGGCGTAGGCGATCATGTCCCTCCACAATCTTCTATCTACAGTGCATCGTATCAGTTCTGTTGTTGAATGTTTTCCATGCCATGACACCAAGCTATCCAGTATTTTCTCTCTTTGTCGTCCACGATCTCTCTTTCCTTCTATTTTGCCAGTTGTAACCAAGTATTCCAATTTTCCTCTTCTCATGATGTGCCCGAAAAATGTTGATTGCTTCTTTCTGATGTTTTTTAAGAGCTCCCTTTTTGTGTTGGCCTCTTTGAGAACTTCCTCATTGGTCTTTTTATCTGTCCAGGGGACTTTCAACATTCTTCTGAGAAATCCCATCTCTGTGGCCTCTAATCGTCTTTTCATTTGTTTGTCTACTGTCCATGATTCGCTTCCATAGGTCAGAATTGGTTCTATACAGCCCCGATGAACTTTCTTTCTCATTTTTATTGACATAGATTTGTTGCATAAGATATTTTTCATTTTCTGAAATGCTATTTTGGCCTGAGCTATTCTGCTTTTTATTTCTGTGGTGCATCTCCCATCTGATGTTATTATTGTGCCCAAGAATTTGAAACGTTGTACTTGTTTCAGGTTTTTCTCGTTTATTTTTATGCTGCATGATGGTGATGATTGTTTCTTCGATATAACCATTACTTCTGTTTTCTTACTATTCAGACTGAGACCTTTCTTGTTGCTTTCTTCCACTATTATGTCTATAATTTCTTGTAGCTCGTTCTCTGTCTCTGCTATTAAGACTGTGTCATCCGCACAAAATAACTACGCTTATTCTACACAACACTTCTGGCCGAATCTACGGTCGATACCAGGTCGTATAAGGCTTGTCTTAACAACATTTCTAGCCGAATCTACGGTCTATACCAGGTCGTATAAGGCTTGTCTTAACAACACTTCTGGCCGAATCTACGGTCTATACCAGGTCGTATAAGGCTTGTCTTAACAACACTTCTGGCCGAATCTACGGTCTATACCAGGTCGTATAAGGCTTGTCTTAACAACATTTCTGGCCGAATCTACGGTCTATACCAGGTCGTATAAGGCTTGTCTTAACAACATTTCTGGCCGAATCTACGGTCTATACCAGGTCGTATAAGGCTTGTCTTAACAACATTTCTGGCCGAATCTACGGTCTATACCAGGTCATATAAGGCTTGTCTTAACAACACTTCTGGCCGAATCTACGGTCTATACCAGGTCGTATAAGGCTTGTCTTAACAACACTTCTGGCCGAATCTACGGTCTATACCAGGTCGTATAAGGCTTGTCTTAACAACACTTCTGGCCGACTCTACGGTCTATACCAGGCCGTATAAGGCTTGTCTTAACAACATTTCTGGCCGAATCTACGGTCTATACCAGGTCGTATTAGGCTTGTCTTAACAACACTTCTGGCCGAATCTACGGTCTATACCAGGTCGTATAAGGCTTGCCTTAACAACATTTCTGGCCGAATCTACGGTCTATACCAGGTCGTATAAGGCTTGTCTTAACAACATTTCTGGCCGAATCTACGGTCTATACCAGGTCGTATAAGGCTTGTCTTAAATAACACTTCTGGCCGAATCTACGGTCTATACCAGGTCGTATAAGGCTTGTCTTAACAACACTTCTGGCCGAATCTACGGTCTATACCAGGTCGTATAAGGCTTGTCTTAACAACATTTCTGGCCGAATCTACGGTCTATACCAGGTCGTATAAGGCTTGTCTTAACAACACTTCTGGCCGAATCTACGGTCTATACCAGGTCGTATAAGGCTTGTCTTAACAACACTTCTGGCCGAATCCACGGTCTATACCAGGTCGTATAAGGCTTGTTTTAACAACACTTCTGGCCGAATCTACGGTCTATACCAGGTCGTATAAGGCTTGTCTTAACAACATTTCTGGCCGAATCTACGGTCTATACCAGGTCGTATAGGGCTTGTCTTAACAACATTTCTGGCCGAATCTACGGTCTATACCAGGTCGTATAAGGCTTGTCTTAACAACATTTCTGGCCGAATCTACGGTCTATACCAGGTCGTATAAGGCTTGTCTTAACAACATTTCTGGCCGAATCTGCGGTCTATACCAGGTCGTATAAGGCTTGTCTTAACAACATTTCTGGCCGAATCTACGGTCTATACCAGGTCGTATAAGGCTTGTCTTAACAACATTTCTGGCCGAATCTACGGTCTATACCAGGTCGTATAAGGCTTGTCTTAACAACATTTCTGGCCGAATCTACGGTCTATACCAGGTCGTATAAGGCTTGTCTTAACAACATTTCTGGCCGAATCTACGGTCTATACTGTAACAGAGTAAGCTAAGGAAGCATAGAGAGAGCAGGTAATTTAGTCGTTACCGCTCCTTGAATAGGCGATGACAGTATCATATAGTGGCGACCAGCAGATTTAACTATAATGATGGTATTTCAGTATCACTAGTGAGTCAGAAGTTTAGTTACAGTAGAGGTTATAGGAGAAGGGTAGTAACCTGGAGGAAGGAGTGAGGTACAGAGTAATTGGACAAAGCGATGGGATTTTCCATGATCCCCACTCACCTGTTGTAGAGGGTGGGTAGTGATACGCACCGAAGGAGAGGTCCAGAATAGTGGAATGACACATACAACCAGTTGTTGTGAGGATGACCATCACGCATCGACCTCGTGACGTATTGTCAAATCTCCACGATTGTCCATGCAAGTTAGTTGTTATTGTAAATGACCATCACATGATACCATGCACTAAACTCATGGTGTTACTCTGCCAGGTAATTAGCTACCAGGAGAGGCCAGTGTCATGAGGTAATGTTATTCCAAATAGGTCGTAGAGATTCGGGGAAACAGGATGCTTTGCCCAAATTTGGGAAAGTTGGGTGTTGGTCACAGACGAAGTGACTAGATCACATTGCGAGTGGTCAATTTGCGAGGATCTTATTGGTCACTAGCTCGCAAGAAGAAGTGAGTGGTTGAATACTTAAGGTGATGCAGAACAGTTTAAGTTAAGTTGAGCCAGAGATGTAGAACAAGCTAAGTTAGGAGAGCGAACCAGCAGTTGAGTTAGGACAGAGAAGTCAAGCCAGAGAATTAGAAGAAGTAGAATGTAGACTGAGTCAGTTAAAACGGCTTCGGCCGAACTGCTAAAGGCAGTTAGCCAGTTAACAGTTAGAGTCAGAACAGTTAGAAAGTTAAGTTGGAAGTGTAGTAATAAGTTTTGATGGAGTTAGTAAGAACAGTTAGAAATCTACAAGTTACAGTCATAAGTCAGTAATAGATTATTAAGACACTAGAGAAGTTATCAGTAGAAGTTGTTTTACAAGTGTCCAAGAATTGTGTTCCATTGTGTTACATATATTCTACATGTCGTAAGTAGACTCACAAGTTTGTAAGAAAATGAAGATGTTGATGAACAATGTTCCATACCAATAAACATTAATAGTTGAACATTGAAGAGAGACTTTATGTGCAAGTCTATTATATATACCATATTGTGTGTTGTGATCATTGAAGTACTAGCCACTATAGAAAGATAAAGAACAAAGAACATCACAACTCTATAACATTTAATAATTAATTTGGTGTCCGAGACACAGCACGAACCTGAGTTGTCGCGGAGAGAAATCAAATAAATGAATGACAGAAAGTTAATGGAAGAATAAAAGGCCTGCCCAGTCTTCAACTTAGAAATCACGGAGAAATCACCGTGTACCGTCTACCTGGTCAAAAGTTCAACACGACCACAATTCTACCTGTGTTGCACTCCTGCCAGCTGAGATTGTAATTTTACCAATCAAGAGTACCTGTCCTTCAGGTCAAAAAGTCAAATTACGCAGTTACTGTTACAAGTCTAAAATTTACCTGTGTCAAGACAAGAGCGGCATTATAATTTTTTGGTCAACATACAACTGACCATCAATGGGAAAATTGTCATGATTATAAATCAAGAATACATGCCCTTCATGTCAAAAGTTCAGTTACCTGTCGGAGCCCAGTCAAACATATAATTTTGTCAAGTACAGCAAATTAATCGTTCCAGGTTTCGTCCACCTGAGATTCAAAGTTCATCAATGAGTCCGACCTCTGACCTGTAACCCGACACCGGTTGTTTTGAAACGTCATTATTGTGTGTGTAGAAAGGACCGATAACTCTCGACGAAATTATCCAACATGTGTTGAAGTCCACATGTCAATTTATTGGGAATTGTTATTGATTGATATATATAATTAATAATTTCAAGTGGTGTAGTTTTTATTTAGAGAAACAAGTCAAGTAACAAGTAACAGTGTTAGTAAAGTGTTACGATATTACAATGGCCATTCGCAAGTGTTGATAAATTAACATTAGACATTAGACCATTAGACATTAGAAGACCAGAAGGAAGAAACCGATCATCAACAGCTAAGAAACAATTAATTTATTTATTAAGTAATTAGTAATTAATTTATTTATTAAGTAGTTTGTTAAGTAATTAATTAATTAATGATTTTTAGAAAGTATTATTAATTAATATACCAGCGAATATTGTAAACCATTTTTTTCAACAGCTAGTGGATTTGTTTAAATAGTGTTCTGTTAATTATGTAGTTAAGTTTGGTTAAATAAGTAATTAATTTTAATTATTATTGGTAACGGTGACATACCATATGTTATATTGTTCTGTAACCATTTTTAAATTGTACTGGATGTATTCTTTAATTAGTGTTTGAAATACTACATTGTTGTTTATTCCACAGGGAGATTTAAGATTAAATAATCATTTTTATACTACATTGTTTTTATTCCACAGGGAAATTAATAATAATTTCTATTTATTCCAGAAACCGAGGCCAGAGTAGAGCTCATAAAGTGCTGATAATTAGTACATGTAAAATAACATATAATAAATTTTAATTGTTGTTCTATCAATAGAAGGGAGAGGTAGGTATTATAGGAAACATGGCAACCACAGTAGACCCCACAACCGAAACACTGAGTGAACTGTGACTGGCGATAAACCTGCCATCAAACTTAAGAGGACGGAGGGAGAGTGTAGAGAATTTGCAGACTTAACACTGAACTGGAGAGACCTAAAGAATATAACTTTACAGGCTTGATCGGATGAGGTATCCACATTCATGGGAAGGTAAGGTAGAATTAATGCCTGTGTGTACATACGGAGACAGAGTATTGGCCTAGCGGAAAGGGCATTTGTGAGATCTGGTGGAAGAGATGATATCCAGTGACAGATCATAAATATTTTCATTGAAGGACTAGCCAACAGAGGACAGATGATTAATTATATTGACTTAAGAAGGATCTTACGACAATGAATGGAACTTTAGATTTAGCCAGCAAGGAAGAAATCATAGGAGAAGATGTGATTCAAGTATGAGACTAAACGGGTCTTACGCTTCAATAAGAATTAGATGGAACTTGTATAAGACTAAACGGGTCTTATGATTCAATAAGAAATAGGTGGAACTTGAATGAAGGAGACTAAACGGGTCTACGCTTCAATAAGAGAAGTTAATGTATACTATGTAAGCAGGAAATAAATTATAAAGAGTTAAGTTTACCTGTGATGACTGACTAATGAGAAGCCAGAATGTAGTTAAGCCATATAGGTGACCACTTGGGGAGTGAGTCACCCGAAGTAACGAATAAAAAAATGGTGATAACCATGTTTACATCGGCTTAATTAAGGCTTGAGTCGAGTTGAGAGGACGCTATTTACAGACGCAGAAGTCTTAGCGTACCTGGAGTTAAGAGAACTCAGAATTGACAAACAAGAGATGATTTATAGAGAATGTCTAGAGATGATAGTAGTGTCAAGAGAATATAGAAGACAAGAGAGCTGAGGAAATAGAGATTACCTCAGATGAACTAGAAGTTAAGAGTTACCAATGTGAAACATATGGTACTAACTACGAGTTGGTCAGAGTTCTTAAACTTGCGAAGTTGGATGGTAATCCAAGGAACAACTGACCAATATAAGTGTGTAGCAAGGAGATGAGAGTGTTATTGAAAGTTAAGAGTTGTTGAAGAATGAGAAGTGAGAAGCAAGGTGATGATAACCTGTGCTTATTGAGACCTAAGGAAATTAGGTTATAAATGTGAATACTAAGAGAAGTATCATGAGAAAAGGAGTCTGGAAGAGACTCATGTGAAACATGTACCGAGTGATAACTCATAGAAAGGTTACATGAGCGAATTATAGGAAAATTACAAGAAGTCGGAGAAATGAAAGTCAGAGAAATGAGAGAATTATTGAGAGAACCTCAAAGAGAATTCTAAGTTGTGAAATTATGTTACCGAGTGATAACTCAGAAAGGTTACATAATAAATTAAGAGATTTTAAGTTGTATGAGAGGTAATAACCTGAAGAAGATGAGTCTAATGAAGTAGACTCATGTGAAAATAATCGTGTAACCAGAGTGGTAACTCGTAAAAGGTTATATAAAGAGAAATGGAACTTGAGAGAGAGTTTCCAGAAGTTATAGAGACTAAATGGTAGTCCTGTGAGTATGAGATGTAAATAGAAATATCTGAGTCGAATAAATGAATATGACTGATAGATACTGTCAAGTGGACGGTGTCCAGATAATTCTGATCTTGAGTCTAAGATGATACTAGAAGAGTATCAGGAGAAATGAGTCTAAAGGATGGACTCATGGGTAATTAATCTGGAGCTTGAGAGAGAGTTTCAGAAATTATTGATTGATGATGACTTACAAGAAGTCATATAATATATAGAGAAATGAGGCTCAGAGAAAGAGTATGATGTAAATAAGTCTGAAGTATATATGTATGTATATTGATATATTGTTGCTCAAACTAAGTGTTGTTTGTGATTTGTAGTCTCCGGAGATATGTGAATTGTCTACGTATGGTCATATATGTTCTATGTGAATTGAGCAAATATGTGAAAATTTTTTATCACGAATATTTTTATTTCAGACTTCCTTGACAGTCTGTCAGAGGTTTCATTTGTAAAATGTTGAAGATAACGTTTAATGTTTTATTAATACCTTACAAATGCGTGTTGTACATGGTTTGTCTTATGAGTTTATTTATAGGATATTGGGATCACAGATGCCAGTCGACAGATGTCTGGTGATGCCTGTGATGTAGCCTCAAGAAGCTAACAAACAGTCATTGTCAAGAATTAGTTAACATTTTCAATAAGACTTGCATTATAGTAAATGGTTGAGTTACTCATTCAAGGGACACAACTGGACATATTTTCAAAAATTAAGTCCCTTGGAAATGTTAAAGTTTTTTGGTTACAAATAGGTTTTATTGCTCAGTACCTTATTGTCTCCTAGATTGTGTTGATGCTTATGTATTATTAAAGAATGAATGTTGTATGGTGACAATTATTTAGAGGAACATTGTACTGAATTTTTTTTTAGGTAACTTAGAATTTTTGATTTACTATTATGATTAATAGTCATATATTATTGATGTTCCATATAACTCTGTTACTATTTTATGTAGATGATACTAAGATTTATTTACTTAGAAATAAATCTGATATGTAATAAGGGAGGAATATGTAACAGAGTAAGCTAAGGAAGCATAGAGAGAGCAGGTAATTTAGTCGTTACCGCTCCTTGAATAGACGATGACAGTATCATATAGTGGCGACCAGCAGATTTAACTATAATGATGGTATTTCAGTATCACTAGTGAGTCAGAAGTTTAGTTACAGTAGAGGTTATAGGAGAAGGGTAGTAACCTGGAGGAAGGAGTGAGGTACAGAGTAATTGGACAAAGCGATGGGATTTTCCATGATCCCCACTCACCTGTTGTAGAGGGTGGGTAGTGATACGCACCGAAGGAGAGGTCCAGAATAGTGGAATGACACATACATCCAGTTGTTGTGAGGATGACCATCACGCATCGACCTCGTGACGTATTGTCAAATCTCCACGATTGTCCATGCAAGTTAGTTGTTATTGTAAATGACCATCACATGATACCATGCACTAAACTCATGGTGTTACTCTGCCAGGTAATTAGCTACCAGGAGAGGCCAGTGTCATGAGGTAATGTTATTCCAAATAGGTCGTAGAGATTCGGGGAAACAGGATGCTTTGCCCAAATTTGGGAAAGTTGGGTGTTGGTCACAGACGAAGTGACTAGATCACATTGCGAGTGGTCAATTTGCGAGGATCTTATTGGTCACTAGCTCGCAAGAAGAAGTGAGTGGTTGAATACTTAAGGTGATGCAGAACAGTTTAAGTTAAGTTGAGCCAGAGATGTAGAACAAGCTAAGTTAGGAGAGCGAACCAGCAGTTGAGTTAGGACAGAGAAGTCAAGCCAGAGAATTAGAAGAAGTAGAATGTAGACTGAGTCAGTTAAAACGGCTTCGGCCGAACTGCTAAAGGCAGTTAGCCAGTTAACAGTTAGAGTCAGAACAGTTAGAAAGTTAAGTTGGAAGTGTAGTAATAAGTTTTGATGGAGTTAGTAAGAACAGTTAGAAATCTACAAGTTACAGTCATAAGTCAGTAATAGATTATTAAGACACTAGAGAAGTTATCAGTAGAAGTTGTTTTACAAGTGTCCAAGAATTGTGTTCCATTGTGTTACATATATTCTACATGTCGTAAGTAGACTCACAAGTTTGTAAGAAAATGAAGATGTTGATGAACAATGTTCCATACCAATAAACATTAATAGTTGAACATTGAAGAGAGACTTTATGTGCAAGTCTATTATATATACCATATTGTGTGTTGTGATCATTGAAGTACTAGCCACTATATAAAGAACAAAGGACAGTGTAACTCTATAACATTTATCAGGTCGTATAAGGCTTGTCTTAACAACACTTCTGGCCGAATCTACGGTCTATACCAGGTCGTATAAGGCTTGTCTTAACAACATTTCTGGCCGAATCTGCAGTCTATACCAGGTCGTATAAGGCTTGTCTTAACAACATTTCTGGCCGAATCTGCGGTCTATACCAGGTCGTATAAGGCTTGTCTTAACAACATTTCTGGCCGAATCTACGGTCTATACCAGGTCGTATAAGGCTTGTCTTAACAACATTTCTGGCCGAATCTGCGGTCTATACCAGGTCGTATAAGGCTTGTCTTAACAACATTTCTGGCCGAATCTGCGGTCTATACCAGGTCGTATAAGGCTTTTCTTAACAACATTTCTGGCCGAATCTACGGTCTATACCAGGTCGTATAAGGCTTGTCTTAACAACATTTCTGGCCGAATCTACGGTCTATACCAGGTCGTATAAGGCTTGTCTTAACAACATTTCTGGCCGAATCTGCGGTCTATACCAGGTCGTATAAGGCTTGTCTTAACAACATTTCTGGCCGAATCTACGGTCTATACCAGGTCGTATAAGGCTTGTCTTAACAACATTTCTGGCCGAATCTACGGTCTATACCAGGTCGTATAAGGCTTGTCTTAACAACATTTCTGGCCGAATCTACGGTCTATACCAGGTCGTATAAGGCTTGTCTTAACAACACTTCTGGCCGAATCTACGGTCTATACCAGGTCGTATAAGGCTTGTCTTAACAACACTTCTGGCCGAATCTACGGTCTATACCAGGTCGTATAAGGCTTGTCTTAACAACATTTTACAAAAAACATTTAATCCTTTGCGTACGTTTCGCCGCATAGTGCGTCACTCTCACAATTTAATTAGCGTAGACCGTCATCAAAGGAGCTCTTAAAAAAACATCAGAAAGAAGCAATCAACATTTTTCGGGCACATCACGTGAAGAGGAAAGTTGGAATACTTAGTTACAACTGGCAAAATAAAAGGAAAGAGAGATCGCGGGCGACAAAGAGAGAAAATACTGGATAGCTTGGTGTCATGGCATGGAAAACGGTCAACAACAGAACTGATGCGATGCGCTGTAGATAGAAGATTGTGAAGGGACATGATCACCTACGCCAACCCGCAAGGCACATGATGATGATGATTAAGAGACCGTCATCAAACCATAATCTTTTTAGATGTTTTGTATCATCTAGGTATTGGTGAAACTTAATACCTAGTTCAATTATCTAAACATTCATATATAATATGTTATATAAATATGCATTTTGATTCTTCAAACCATGAACAATTGTATCTCTGAAATCTCTTTCGTTGCATTGATAAAAAGCTTCTTGTGTGAAAGTGTTAATGAAGGGCGAGAATTAGAATCCTGTTTCTCCTTCAACCACTAAAGTGATATAATAGGAGATCGATAAGAAGAAGGGGACACACTCTGAGAACATGTTGAGAACCATTAATTGGCATCATTATCACGTTTCCAACCACTTGACGATCAAAACTTCAACTTAGTTTCGTGTAAACAGATCGGCTTCCGGTAGACCACCTGTCTTGGGCTTCATCGCGACAAATAACCCGGTTATATAATGTCTACTTCCGGATATTTGACCTTATTTCCCCGTAAGAATAGTTAGGAAGTTGAATAAATTCAATCATCATTGTGTGATGTGTCTTAGCGCATTGGCGATCTATTTTCCCCCACGAACATCTGTCCTTTCAACATTCTCAATCTTCTATTAGTCGAGAGAACTATGGAGTTCAACTTGTGTCCTTCTGTGTTTTATCTATTGTCGTTAAATTCTGTCTTCTATCTATTGTCGTTAAATGCTGACTTCTGTCTTCTATCTATTGTCGTTAAATACTGACTTCTATCTTCTAACTATTGTCGTTAAAGGCTGACTTCTAACTACTGTCGTTAAATGCTGACTTCTGTCTTCTAACTATTGGCATTAAATGCTGACTTCTGTCTTCTAACTATTGTCGTTAAATGCTGACTTCTGTCTTCTAACTATTGGCATTAAATGCTGACTTCTGTCTTCTAACTATTGTCGTTAAATGCTGACTTCTGTCTTCTAACTATTGTCGTTAAATGCTGACTTCTGTCTTCTAACTATTGTCGTTAAATGCTGACTTCTGTCTTGTAACTATCGTCGTTAAATGCTGACTTCTGTCTTGTAACTATTGTCGTTAATTGCTGACCTATGTCTTCTAACTATTGTCGTTAAATGCTGACTTCTATATTCTAACTATTGTCTTTAAATGCTCAATTATGTCTTCTAACTATTGTTGCTAAATGCTGACTACTGTCTTCTAACTATCGTCGTTAAATGCTGATTTCTATCTTCTAACTATTGTCGTTAAATGCTGATTTCTATCTTCTAACTATTGTCGTGAAATGCTGACTACTATCTTCTAATTATTGTCGTTAAATGCTGACTTCTATCTTCTAACTATTGTCGTTAAATGCTGACTACTGTCTTCTAACTATTGTCGTTAAATGCTGACTACTGTCTTCTATCGTCGTTAAATGCTGATTTCTATCTTCTAACTATTGTCGTTAAATGCTGAATTCTATCTTCTAACTATTGTCGTTAAATGCTGACTACTATCTTTTAACTATTGTAGTTAAATGCTTACTTCTATCTTCTAACTATTGTCGTTAAATGCTGACTTCTGTCTTCTATCGTCGTTAAATGCTGACTTCTATCTTCTAACTATTGTCGTTAAATGCTGACTTCTGTCTTCTATCTATTGTCGTTAAATGCTGACTTCTGTCTTCTATCTATTGTCGTTAAATGCTGACTTCTGTCTTCTATCTATTGTCGTTAAATACTGATTTCTATCTTCTAACTATTGTCGTTAAAGGCTGACTTCTATCTTCTAACTACTGTCGTTAAATGCTGACTTCTGTCTTCTAACTATTGGCATTAAATGCTGACTTCTGTCTTGTAACTATCGTCGTTAAATGCTGACTTCTGTCTTGTAACTATTGTCGTTAATTGCTGACCTCTGTCTTCTAACTATTGTCGTTAAATGCTGACTTCTATATTCTAACTATTGTCTTTAAATGCTCAATTCTGTCTTCTAACAATTGTTGCTAAATGCTGACTACTGTCTTCTAACTATTGTCGTGAAATGCTGACTACTATCTTCTAATTATTGTCGTTAAATGTTGACTTCTATCTTCTAACTATTGTCGTTAAATGCTGACTACTGTCTTCTAACTATTGTCGTTAAATGCTGACTACTGTCTTCTATCGTCGTTAAATGCTGATTTCTATCTTCTAACTATTGTCGTTAAATGCTGAATTCTATCTTCTAACTATTGTCGTTAAATGCTGACTACTATCTTCTAACTATTGTAGTTAAATGCTTACTTCTATCTTCTAACTATTGTCGTTAAATGCTGACTTCTGTCTTCTATCATCGTTAAATGCTGACTTCTATCTTCTAACTATTGTCGTTAAATGCTGACTTCTGTCTTCTAACTATTGTCGTTAAATGCTGACTTCTGTCTTCTAACTATTGTCGTTAAATGCTGACTTCTGTCTTCTAACTATTGTCGTTAAATGCTGACTTCTATCTTCTATCTATTGTCGTTAAATGCTGACTTCTATCTTCTAACTATCGTCGTTAAATGCTGACTACTATCTTCTATCTCGGTTGGCTTACCACGGCAACAGCCGGGGTTCGTACCCTGGCGAGGACACCTGGGTTTTACTAATTCCCTAAAAATTAGTGGGAGCCGCGATAGCTCAGTGGTTAGTGAACTGGACTACTACGGACAAGGGGTAGGGTTCGATCCCAACCGACGGCTCCGGGTTCACCCAGCCTTAAATGGGTACCGGATTTTTTCTGGGAAAGTAAAACAGCACGGGCGTAATACCGACCACATTACCCCAAAAATCATGTGCTGAAGGTCTGTAAAATATAGGGTCACTAACACCATATTTCCCTATACGCCACTTGGCGTGACGGGGGGTACTTTACTTTACTTTTTACTATCTTCTATCTATTGTCGTTAAATGCTGACTTCTATCTTCTAACTATCGTCGTTAAATGCTGACTACTATCTTCTAACTATTGTCGTTAAATGCTGACATCTATCTCCTAACTATTGTCGTTAAATGCTGACTTTTGTCTTCTAACTATTATCGTTAAATGCTGACTTCTGTCTTCTAACTATTATCGTTAAATGCTGAATTCTGTTTTTTAACTATCGTCGTTAAATGCTGACTTCTGTCTTCTATCATCGTTAAATGCTGACTTCTGTCTTCTATCATCGTTAAATGCTGACTTCTATCTTCTAACTATCGTCGTTAAATGCTGACTACTATCTTCTAACTATTGTCGTTAAATGCTGACATCTATCTCCTAACTATTGTCGTTAAATTCTGACTTTTGTCTTCTAACTATTATCGTTAAATACTGACTTCTGTCTTCTAACTATTATCGTTAAATGCTGAATTCTGTTTTTTAACTATTATCGTTAAATGCTGACTTCTGTCTTCTATCATCGTTAAATGCTGACTTCTGTCTTCTATCATCGTTAAATGCTGACTTCTGTCTTCTATCATCGTTAAATGCTGACTTCTGTCTTCTAACTATTGTCGTTAAATGCTGACTTCTGTCACATTCTACTAGTACCTAACTGAATTGCCGAACGTTTCTGATTTCAAATGCGCATTTTCATCTGTCACATTCCGCGTATACCTCATTTGTTTACCGAGTGTTTTCTCATCAAAACCGCACACACATCAATTATCGACCGACAAAGTCACTAAAAGCGACCCTTGAGGGATGTTAACGAATCGTTTCTGTCAAATTATGAAGTTTCAAGCCCATATGCTGTTCAATAACGTCTATCAGTTCTCGCAGAACCGCAGACTCCTTGATTTAACAGTTCGGTGACTCCTTCATTTAAACAGATCTGTGACTCCTTGATTTAACAGTTCTGTGACTCCTTGATTTAACAGTTCGGTGACTCCTTGATTTAACAGTTCGGTGACTCCTTCATTTAAACAATTCGGTGACTCCTTCATTTAAACAGTTCTGTGACTCCTTGATTTAACAGTTCGGTGACTCCTTTATTTTAACAGTTCTGTGACTCCTTCATTAAAAAAATTCGGTGACTCCTTCATTTAAACAATTCGGTGACTCCTTCATTTAAACAGATCTGTGACTTCTTCATTTGAACAATTCGGTGACTCCTTCATTTAAACAATTCGGTGACTCCTTCATTTAAACAGATCTGTGACTTCTTCATTTAAACAATTCGGTGACTCCTTCATTTAAGCAATTCGGTGACTCCTTCATTTAAACAGATCTGTGACTTCTTTATTTAAACAATTCGGTGACTCCTTCATTTTAACAATTCGATGACTCCGTCATTTCAACAGTTCTATAACTCCTGCAGTTCAACAGTTCTGTGACTCCTTCATTTTAACAGTTCTGTGACTCCTTCATTTTAACAATTCTGTGACTCCTTCATTTCAACAGTTCTGTAGCTCCTTCATTTCAACAGTTCTGTGACTCCTTAATTTCAACAGTTCTGTGACTCTTTCTCAAGAACATTCTCAGAGATAACAGACAGAGAAACATACAGACCATTGGACAGAGCGACTGACGAAAGGAGATGGATAGGTGAATGAGACAGGCCTAAACTGATAGATAGATAGATAGATAGATAGATAGATAGATAGATAGATAGATAGATAGATAGATAGATAGATAGATAGATAGATAGATAGATAGATAGATAGATAGATAGATAGATAGATAGATAGATAGATAGATAGATAGATAGACATGCACTTTTGCAAGGAATCTAAAAGGGGTCGGTTATATCACTGTTCAATGTAATACAGATACGCCTTTGGTTCGCATTGGTAGAAAATTAACATAACTTACAGTAAAACCTAATGTTTAAATCACACGGTTTGATATTTTCCTAAAATTATATAACAAAAAACGATTTGTGCAAAATTCTGACTACGTTTGTACTTAAATGTTATAAAGTTCTGAAGGTCGGTGAAAAAACAAGATTTCATGAAAAAGAATGACAGAAATTCATCAGTTTCCGAGATAATTTATCAACTCTGTGGGCACGAATTTGTGAACGAACTATAGCAAGGCCTCTAAAGAGACATCACTTTAGCTTTTTAAAAGGGCTCTACCTCAAAACAGCGACCTAGAGGACTAATTGAAGGATTATCAACTCCCATTAAATCTGTTTTTGCAAATTTGTGTTGTGTTACCGCCCATACTAATGGATAAAACCTGATGGTGACCAGTCTTACTGGTCAATCTCATATACATCTTCAGGCAGGCCCCTCCCAGTAATTTTATTGCTTTTTCTAGCGCCGGGAAATTTATCAAATGCAGTTGATCAACTCCTGATACAATCAAAACACAATCTTCATGCCAACGTTGTGCTACCAATGCCAGACCTGGACCCTACAATACAATCTTCATGCCAACGTTGTGCTACCAATGCCAGACCTGGACCCTACAATACAATCTTCATGCCAACGTTGTGCTACCAATGCCAGACCTGGACCCTACAATACAATCTTCATGCCAACGTTGTGCTGCCAATGCCAGACCTGGACCCTACAATACAATCTTCATCCCAACGTTGTGCTACCAATGTCAGACCTGGACCCTACAACACAATCTTCATGCCGACGTTGTGCTACCAATGCCAGACCTGGACCCTACAATACAATCTTCATGCCGACGTTGTGCTACCAATGCCAGACCTGGACCCTGCAATACAATCTTCATGCCGACGTTATGCTACCATTGTCAGACCTGGACCCTACAATACAATCTTCATGCCGACGTTGTGCTACCAATGCCAGACCTGGACCCTACAATACAATCTTCATGCCGACGTTGTGCTACCATTGTCAGACCTGGACCCTACAATACAATCTTCATGCCGACGTTGTGCTACCAATGTCAGACCTGGACCCAAGATAAACGAACAATAAGAAAAATAACCTCTACTGAGATGAAATGTGTTAGACGAATAACAGGAAACAGTCTGAGAGATAAGATCAGAAATGAAGAACTGAGAAAAAAGCTAGGAATAGCCCCCGCCATAGAATATATAAGGAAACAACATATAAAATGGTTTGGCCACGTGACAAGGCAGAAAGAACAAAACACAACACAACAAGCCTTCAGCAAACGTTGTGAGAACACCAGACCCAAGGGTCGACCACGAAAAAGATGGATGGATGGAATATTAGAAGCACTAGGAAACATAACAGTAGCAGAGGCGAACAGAAGAGCAAAAGACCTGCAAATTAAATCTCCCCTCGACAATGAAAGGCAGATGAGGAAGGAAAGAAGAAGTCAATCAACATTTTTTGTTTCGTTGTGTTTGAAGTAACCAAGTTTCAACTTTTTGTGTGGCCGATAGGGGTAATATCCTCCCACTCAGCCACCAGCTCTAGTATTTCCTGCCGTCGAAAGATTGTTTCGCAATAAGATGACAAATTCGCTACTTCCGCTCTGATTCGACGATCATTCGTCTTCATCATCATTATTAAGTGCCGTCTCCGCAACGAAGGTTGGCTACCATGAACCACCATTCCACTCTGTCTCTTGCTTTGATGGTGCAGGTTGTCATAGATTGACTTGTCCATCTTTTGATGTTACTCGTCCATGTTAGTCTTGGTCTGCCTCTGCCTCTTTTACCTTGTATTTTCCCTTCCAATATTAATTTTAGTAGGCTGTTGTGTCTTTTAACTTGTCCCAAAAATTTCATTTGTCTTGTCTTAATTGTATTTAGCAGTTCTCTTTTTATTTCTAGTTGTATTAAAACTTCCTCGTTTGTTTTCTTTTCTTTCCATCCAATTCTACCTATTCTACTGTAAATCCACATTTCAAAGGCTTCAATTTTGTGTTCTGTTTCTTATTTAATGTCCATGTTTCTGCACCATACAGGAATATTGAGAAGATATAACAATTTGCTATTCTTAGTTTCAGCCCTGCTGTTATTTGTTTTGTTGTTACTATATTTTTCATGGCATTAAAATTACTTTTTGCCATACCTTTTCTTTTGTTCGCCTTAATCCAATTTTAAACTCGCGCATTAGAATAAAGGTAAGGGACAGATCTAAAGACGGATATACTCGGAGAAGTGTCTGCAACGTCCCTCTCCAGTCTACGTGCTAGGTGTCTCTACTGTGGGTCATGACAAGTTCGTTCAATGCAAATAAACTTGGGAAAGTCTAAGCCTTTCTTTAAAGGAAGATGTGCTAGATGTGTTAGAGACGACATACACCTAAGCTCACAGAAGAATGTTGATAATGTCACAGAGAGCTGAACAAGTAAATTTTCAAGTGTCATGCCGATTTCTATCTATCTATTGTCCTTTCGAGCCGAAGACAGCACATAGGGCAGCACTACAATCAAAAGCAGAAACCTCGCATGCCAAAATGGCACATATTGCAGAGATCACTGCTTCTAAAATCTATGTTTCTGTTTCCATAACAATGCTTTTTACAATGACAGTTTGTCAAGCCATCGATCAGATCAACCTCCTTAGTCGACTCTTACGACATGCCTGAAGGTCACAGTGTCACTATTCTTTACTTCCCACATAATGAGGCCCCGGTAACACACGGGAGATTTACATATTGCCGATTTACATAGGTGATGATCTCTCTCCACATTTCGCGCTTCTTCATGAGTGTCCAAATTTCAGTCTTTTTTTTTTTATCCCAACCATTTTTACTAAGGCCTGTTGGCTGAGAGGAAAATTCCGTAATCACCCAAAATTTGTGACGTCTTCAGCTATACGAATTATGTATTGTTGGGAAACTAAAATAAAGAAACTGTTGGGAAACTAAAATAAAGAAATTGTTGGGAAACTAAAATAAAGAAACTGTTGGGAAACTATAATAATGAAACTTTTGGGAAACTAAAATAAAGAAACTGTTGAGAAACTAAAATAAAGAAACTGTTGGAAAACTAAAATAAAGAAATTGTTGGGAAACTAAAATAAAGAAACTGTTGGGAAACTAAAATAAAGAAATTATTGGGAAACTAAAATAAAGAAACTGTTAGGAAACTAAAATAAAGAAACTGTTGAGAAACTAAATTAAAGAAACTGCTGAGAAACTAAATTAAAGAAATTGTTGGGAAACGAAAATAAAGAAATTGTTGGGAAACTAAAATAAATAAATGTTGAGAAACTAAATTGAACAAACTGTTGGGAAACTAACATAAAGAAGCTGTTGGGAAACTAAAATAAAGAAACTGTTGAGAAACTAAATTAAAGAAACTGCTGAGAAACTAAATTAAAGAAACTGTTGGGAAACTAAAATAAAGAAACTGTTGAGAAACTAAAATAAAGAAATTGTTGGGAAACTAAAATAAATAAATGTTGAGAAACTAAATTAAAGAAACTGTTCAGAAACTAAAATGCAGAAACTGTAGAAAATGAAAATAAAGAAACTGTTGAGAAACTAAAATATAAAAAAAAACTTTTGAGAAACTAAAATACAGAAACTGATGAGAAAATAAAATAAAGAAACTGTTGAGAAACGAAAATAAAGAAACTGTTGAGAAACTAAAATAAAGAAATTGTTGGGAAACTAAAATAAATAAATGTTGAGAAACTAAATTAAAGAAACTGTTCAGAAACTAAAATGCAGAAACTGTAGAAAATGAAAATAAAGAAACTGTTGAGAAACTAAAATATAAAAAAAAACTATTGAGAAACTAAAATACAGAAACTGATGAGAAAATAAAATAAAGAAACTGTTGAGAAACGAAAATAAAGAAACTGTTGATAAACTAAAATAAAGAAACTGTTGAGAAACTAAAATAAAGAAACTGTTGAGAAACTAAAATAAAGAAACCGTTGAGAAACGAAAATAAAGAAACTTCAGAAACTAAATGCTAAAACTGTTGGGAAACTAAAATAAAAAAACTGTTGAGAAACTAAGGGATAAAAAAGAAACTGTAGAAATTAAAACAGAAACTGTTGAAAATTGTAAACAAAACTGTTGACAACTAAAAAAAAACAAACTTGAAAGTTAAAAATAACTTGACAAATTAATGAATTAATGTAAGAAGTTTCAAGTTAATCAGACAAGGTCGGGAAACACAACTAGGCAAAGCTTTGGAGGGGAATGTAACAAACCAATGCATAACAAATAAATACTAAGGAATAGAACTATTCAATAAATAAAAACTAAGGAACAGAACTATTCAATAAATAAAAACTAAGGAACAGAACTATTCAATAAATAAAAACTAAGGAACAGAACTATTCAATAAATATAAACTAAGGAACAGAACTATTCAATAAATATAAACTAAGGAACAGAACTATTCAATAAAAATAAACTAAGGAACAGAACTATTCAATAAATATAAACTAAGGAACAGAACTATTCAATAAATATAAACTTTCTTCTTTCCTTCCTCAAATGCCTTTCAGTGTCGAGAAGAGATATAATTTGCTGTCTTGTGTTTCTAATAAATGAAAGTACAATTTAATGGAAAGATAATCAATAACCTAAGATATGATGACGCTACTGTACTACTAGCAGAAAATCTTAAAGATCTACAGCAATTACTTAATGAAATAAACATGACAAGCAAAAAATATGGACTAGATATGAATATCAAAAAGACTAAAACTATGATCATAAACAAAGAAAATACTCAAAACCCACAAGTGGATATCAAAATAGAAGGAATAGAGCTCGTGACAGTTCAGGACTACAACTACCTTGGACTTACTATAACCAGTGATGGAAAATGTACAACTGAAATAAACAAAAGAATAGGAATGGCAAAAAGTAATTTTAATGTCATGAAGAACATACTAACATCAAAACAAATAACACCAGGGCTAAAACTAAGAATAGCAAAATGTTACATCTTCTCAATATTCCTATATGGTGCAGAAACATGGACATTAGACAAGAAAACAGAACAGAGAATTGAAGCCTTTGAAATGTGGATATATAGAAGAATAGGTAGAATTGGATGGAAGGAAAAGAAAACAAACGACGAAGTCTTAAAACAACTAAAAATGAAAAGAGAACTACTAAGCACAATTCAAACAAGACAAATGCGATTTTTTGGCCATGTTAAAAGACACAACAGACTACTAAAAGTAATCCTGGAGGGGAAAATACAAGGTAAAATAGACAGAGGCAGACCAAGACTAACAATGACGAGTAACATCAAAAGATGACAAATCAACCTATGACAACCTGCACCATCAAAGCAAGAGACAGAGCAGAATGGCGCTCCATGGTAGCCAACCTTCGTTGCGGAGACGGCACTCGATGACGATGATGTGTTTCTAATATTCCATCAAACCATCTTTTGTTCCTCTGTTGGCCTCTGCTGCTATGTTTCCTAGTATTTCTAATATTCCATCAATCCATCTTTTGTTCTTCTGTTGGCCTCTGTTGCTATGTTTCCTAGTATTTCTAATATTCCATCAATCCATCTTTTGCTCTTCTGTTGGCCTCTGCTGCTATGTTTCCTAGTATTTCTAATATTCCATTAAACATTCTTTTGTTCTTCTGTTGGCCTCTGCTGCTGTTATGTTTCCTAGTATTTCTAATATTCCATCAATCCATCTTTTGTTCTTCTGTTGGCCTCTGTTGCTATGTTTCCTAGTATTTCTAATATTCCATCAATCCATCTTTTGCTCTTCTGTTGACCTCTCCTTCTGTTATGTTTCCTAGTATTTCTAATATTCCATCAATCCATCTTTTGCTCTTCTGTTGACCTCTCCTGCTGTTATGATTCCTAGTATTTCTAATATTCCATCAATCCATCTTTTGTTCTTCTGTTGGCCTCTCCTGCTGTAATATTTAATCGTGATTTTTTTATTCCATCAATTTATCTCTTTCGTGGTCGGCCCTTTAGTCTGGCGTTCTCGCAACGTTATCTGAAGACTCGTTGTGTTGTGTCTTTCTGCTCTATCACGTATCCAAACCATTTAATCTGTCTTGTATCCTTATGGCTGTAAATATAAAGTTGTGGTTTGCCATGATTATTCCAGGCAATATAAGAAGGTAGTTAACAACAAGTGCAACGTTTGAAATACTTGGGCACAGTGATAACATCAGATGGAAGATGCAACACAGAAATAAAAAGCAGAATAGCTCAGGCCAAAATAGCACTTCAGAAAATGAAAAATATCTTATGCAACAAATCTTTGTCAATAGAAATGAGAAAGAGAGTTCATCGATGCTATATAGAACCAATTCTGAATGGTCCTATGGAAGCGAATCATGGACAATAGACAAACAAATGAAAAGACAATTAGAGGCCACAGAGATGGGATTTCTCAGAAGAATATTGAAAGTTCCATGGACAGCTAAAAAGACCAATGAGAATGTTCTCAAAGAGGCCAACACAAAAAGGGAGCTCTTAAAAAACATCAGAAAGAAGCAATCAACATTTTTTGGGCACATCATGAGAAGAGGAAAGTTGGAATACTTGGTTACAACTGGCAAAATAAAAGGAAAGAGAGATCGCGGACGACAAAGAGAGAAAATACTGGATAGCTTGGTGTCATGGCATGGAAAACAGTCAACAACAGAACTGATGCGATGCACTGTAGATAGAAGATTGTGGAGGGACATGATCGCCAACGCCAACCGGTACGGCACATGATGATCCTTATGGTGGGAATTATTCCTAACTTTTTTCTTGGTTCTTTATCTCTGATCTTATCTCTCAAGCTGTTTCCTGTCATTGGTCTAACACATCTCTGATCTTATCTCTCAGGCTGTTTCCTGTCATTGGTCTAACACATCTCTGATCTTATCTCTCAGGCTGTTTCCTGCCATTGGTCTAACACATCTCTGATCTTATCTCTCAGGCTGTTTCCTGTCATTGGTCTAACACATCTCTGATCTTATCTCTCAGGCTGTTTCCTGTCATTGGTCTAACACATCTCTGATCTTATCTCTCAGGCTGTTTCCTGTCATTGGTCTAACACATCTCTGATCTTATCTCTCAGGCTGTTTCCTGTCATTGGTCTAACACATCTCTGATCTTATCTCTCAGGCTGTTTCCTGTCATTGGTCTAACACATCTCTGATCTTATCTCTCAGGCTGTTTCCTGTCATTGGTCTAACACATCTCTGATCTTATCTCTCAGGCTGTTTCCTGTCATTGGTCTAACACATCTCTGATCTTATCTCTCAGGCTGTTTCCTGTCATTGGTCTAACACATCTCTGATCTTATCTCTCAGGCTGTTTCCTGTCATTGGTCTAACACATCTCTGATCTTATCTCTCAGGCTGTTTCCTGTCATTGGTCTAACACATCTCTGATCTTATCTCTCAGGCTGTTTCCTGTCATTGGTCTAACACATCTCTGATCTTATCTCTCAGGCTGTTTCCTGTCATTGGTCTAACACATCTCTGATCTTATCTCTCAGGCTGTTTCCTGTCATTGGTCTAACACATCTCTGATCTTATCTCTCAGGCTGTTTCCTGTCATTGGTCTAACACATCTCTGATCTTATCTCTCAGGCTGTTTCCTGTCATTGTTCTAACACATCTCTGATCTTATCTCTCAGGCTGTTTCCTGTCATTGGTCTAACACATCTCTGATCTTATCTCTCAGGCTGTTTCCTGTCATTGGTCTAACACATCTCTGATCTTATCTCTCAGGCTGTTTCCTGTCATTGGTCTAACACATCTCTGATCTTATCTCTCAGGCTGTTTCCTGTCATTGTTCTAACACATCTCTGATCTTATCTCTCAGGCTGTTTCCTGTCATTGTTCTAACACATCTCTGATCTTATCTCTCAGGCTGTTTCCTGCCATTGGTCTAACACATCTCTGATCTTATCTCTCAGGCTGTTTCCTGCCATTGGTCTAACACATCTCTGATCTTATCTCTCAGGCTGTTTCCTGCCATTGGTCTAACACATCTCTGATCTTATCTCTCAGGCTGTTTCCTGTCATTGGTCTAACACATCTCTGATCTTATCTCTCAGGCTGTTTCCTGTCATTGGTCTAACACATCTCTGATCTTATCTCTCAGGCTGTTTCCTGCCATTGGTCTAACACATCTCTGATCTTATCTCTCAGGCTGTTTCCTGTCATTGGTCTAACACATCTCTGATCTTATCTCTCAGGCTGTTTCCTGTCATTGGTCTAACACATCTCTGATCTTATCTCTCAGGCTGTTTCCTGTCATTGGTCTAACACATCTCTGATCTTATCTCTCAGGCTGTTTCCTGCCATTGGTCTAACACATCTCTGATCTTATCTCTCAGGCTGTTTCCTGCCATTGGTCTAACACATCTCTGATCTTATCTCTCAGGCTGTTTCCTGCCATTGGTCTAACACATCTCTGATCTTATCTCTCAGGCTGTTTCCTGCCATTGGTCTAACACATCTCTGATCTTATCTCTCAGGCTGTTTCCTGTCATTGGTCTAACACATCTCTGATCTTATCTCTCAGGCTGTTTCCTGTCATTGTTCTAACACATCTCTGATCTTATCTCTCAAGCTGTTTCCAGTCATTGTTCTAACACATCTCTGATCTTATCTCTCAAGCTGTTTCCTGCCATTGGTCTAACACATCTCTGATCTTATCTATCAGGCTGTTTCCTGCCATTGGTCTAACACATCTCTGATCTTATCTCTCAGGCTGTTTCCTGCCATTGGTCTAACACATCTCTGATCTTATCTCTCAGGCTTTTTCCTGCCATTGATCTAACACATCTCTGATCTTATCTCTCAAGCTGTTTCCTGTCATTGGTCTAACACATCTCTGATCTTATCTCTCAGGCTGTTTCCTGCCATTGGTCTAACACATCTCTGATCTTATCTCTCAGGCTGTTTCCTGTCATTGGTCTAACACATCTCTGATCTTATCTCTCAGGCTGTTTCCTGTCATTGGTCTAACACATCTCTGATCTTATCTCTCAGGCTGTTTCCTGTCATTGGTCTAACACATCTCTGATCTTATCTCTCAGGCTGTTTCCTGTCATTGTTCTAACACATCTCTGATCTTATCTCTCAGGCTGTTTCCTGTCATTGGTCTAACACATCTCTGATCTTATCTCTCAGGCTGTTTCCTGTCATTGGTCTAACACATCTCTGATCTTATCTCTCAGGCTGTTTCCTGTCATTGGTCTAACACATCTCTGATCTTATCTCTCAGGCTGTTTCCTGTCATTGGTCTAACACATCTCTGATCTTATCTCTCAGGCTGTTTCCTGCCATTGGTCTAACACATCTCTGATCTTATCTCTCAGGCTGTTTCCTATCATTGGTCTAACACATCTCTGATCTTATCTCTCAGGCTGTTTCCTGTCATTGGTCTAACACATCTCTGATCTTATCTCTCAGGCTGTTTCCTGTCATTGGTCTAACACATTTCATCTTAGTATTGCTTATTTTTCTTATTGTTCGTGCAACTAGTGTCCAGTTCTGACATTAGTAGTACAACGTTGAAATGAAGATTATGTTGCAAAATGCCCGTTTTGCCCCAAACAAACTAAGATATAAGATAAAAACAGCTGCGTTAAAACATATTTAGAAAAAGCAAGAATGCTTTTCAAAGATCTGTTAAAGAAGGTAAGAAAATATCTGATTTTTGTTTTCCTTAACTCAGTGGTGTTATCAGATATCCTGAGGAAATTCTCTACGCTGATTCGTAATTTTTTGCTCTTTAAATATCCTTATCTTTTGCAATACAATTCGTCTCTAAAAATAGATTTCAATGAAGAAAAAACAAAAGAAAGGTTAATTGTTGGTGACGACATTGGTAGTGTCATGTTACTGTGACCTGTAACGAGTGGGAGGTATGTCAAAATAGGGAACATTGAAAAACGTAAACGCATTTCAAAGAAGGAAGGAAACAAACATTCATTGTGGCTTGATGAAATGTACAGATCTGGAATAGAAGACATGAGAGAGGGAATATATTAGATCTATGAACATCTGAGACAGTGTCACTACACTTCAAGATCTGTCTCTCGTACTTAGCTGAGTGAAACAACAACAGTCGTCATAAACACAGCAATCAGTCTATTTGTCATCAAATTTGGAGCTGAACAATGTCTTCACTATCTCTAAGTGACTGAGCTGGACTAACTGGCCTGAGTGAAATAACTTGACGAGAGAGAGAGAGAGAGAGAGAGAGAGAGAGAGAGAGCTCTGTCTCTCATAGCCTTTTATATTTCCCTCTAACTGCAATCCCAAGTTCCTTCACGCATCCAATCACATTTCGTTCCTATAAACTCCTTTGTCTCCTGTTTGCCGAAACAATACGTCACAGTTTTCCCCACCTCAGAACTTTCCAGATCGCTCTACCTTGAACTTTCGACCTTGGACATATTCATAGTCCTACTTTCTAAAATGATCTAATTCTCCCCTCACGCCCTGCACAATTTCCTCGCCCATACACTCTAAACGGTAAACTATTACACATCATGTGGGCGGCTATTCTTTTGAAGAACGTTGCCTTCACCACAACCCATCTGAAGAATTCCTGTTTCTAGTCAGATCTTCAACAGAACGTTCCATTCACCAAAGCCTATCTGCATGAATCTCTATTTCTAGTCAGATCTTTCACAGAACGTTCCATTCACCAAAGCCTATCTGCATGAATCTCTATTTCTAGTCAGATCTTTCACAGAACGTTACATTCACCACAGCCTATCTGCATGAATCTCTATTTCTAGTCAGATCTTCCACAGATCGTTCCATTCACCAAAGTCTATCTGCATGAATCTCTATTTCTAGTCAGATCTTTCACAGAACATTCCATTCACCAAAGCCTATCTGCATGAATCTCTATTTCTAGTCAGATCTTTCACAGAACGTTACATTCACCACAGCCTATCTGCATGAATCTCTATTTCTAGTCAGATCTTCCACAGATCGTTCCATTCACCAAAGCCTATCTGCATGAATCTCTATTTCTAGTCAGATCTTCCACAGATCGTTCCATTCACCAAAGCCTATCTGCATGAATCTTTATTTCTAGTCAGATCTTCCACAGATCGTTCCATTCACCAAAGCCTATCTGCATGAATCTCTATTTCTAGTCA
Organism: Megaustenia siamemsis; assembly: GCA_032433765.1. Classification (NCBI taxonomy): domain Eukaryota; kingdom Metazoa; phylum Mollusca; class Gastropoda; order Stylommatophora; family Ariophantidae; genus Megaustenia; species Megaustenia siamemsis. Next base: position 5,388,856 of record JAVIAB010000047.1, on the reverse strand, counting down.
GATCTTCCACAGATCGTTCCATTCACCAAAGCCTATCTGCATGAATCTCTATCTCTAGTCAGATCTCCCACTTTTTCTGTTGTCATGTCCAAGGTCTACTTGATGTCTTAAAACCACCTTTTTCTTGGTCTGCCCCTGATGCATTATCCAAGAACCATGACTTCTATTATTGTTCTTTCCAGCCCGTTGTGTCTTTTGACGTGTCCATTGTATTTTAATTTCCGCTATAAAATGGTGTTTATAAGCTACTTCCTTTTCAAGTGTTTTAATATATCTTCATTGTTCTTTTTCAATATGAAATGTATCATACGGATTATTCTGTAGCTTTTTGTTTCGAATGAATCGATCTTCTTCCTTGCTATTTGCAAGAATGCCCATGAATCACGACCCTATATTGTTAATATAAAGATACACGCTCTCAGTAATTTTAATTTGACTATCTTGCTGATAATCGCCAATCAACCACTAGTATCTTCAGTAATAAAGAAAAGACGATGGTCATATGTTGGACATGTGATGAGAGAATGATAATAACCGAATAGCAAAACAAGCCCTCATATGGGAAACAACAGGTAAGAGAAAAAGAGGAAGACTCAGGGAGACACTGAGAAGAACATTGATGAGAGAGGCAAGAGCAGCAGGATTCGGCTCCCTCAATGAGATAGAGCTGCTTGCACAGAACAGAGACAGATGGCGAGATTTGATAAAATATCTTGAAAAGAAAACTGCTAGAACAAAAATTCAGATAGGAGAAGGTGTATCTTGATCTACGCCATATATGTACCTTGGGCTACGGCTCGAAAGGTCAATAGATATATAGATAGATAGATAGATAGATAGATAGATAGATAGATAGATAGATAGATAGATAGATAGATAGATAGATAGATAGATAGATAGATAGATAGATAGATAGTTAGATTGATAGATAGATAGATAGATAGATAGATAGATAGATAGATAGATAGATAGATAGATAGATAGATAGATAGATAGATAGATAGATAGATAGATAGATAGATAGATAGATAGATAGATAGATAGATTGATAGATAGATAGATAGATAGATAGATAGATAGATAGATAGATAGATAGATAGATAGATAGATAGATAGATAGATAGATAGATCTTGCTGATTTTGCGTCTCATGTTCTTCAAGCATATGGCGTTTATTGTTTGTGTTGCTATTGCTAATCTTCTTTTCATCTCTTTCCGACAGTCTCCATTGTTAGTTACTACAGATCCCAGATATTCATTGTTTTGTTACAATTTCAAGTTCTTCACTGTTGGTGATGATTGTGGTTGGACTTTTGTTCTTGTCAATGGACATTATCTTTGTTTTCTGTTTGTTTAGATGAAGGTTTTACTTTTCACTTTGTTTTATAACACACTCATTTATCGCTTTTAATCTTTTTTCGCTGTTTGGGAGTAGGGCTGTGTCTTATTTTAATCGTGATTTATGTAATTATTTTGTCATTTATCGTGAAAGGGTCGAACTTCACAAATGTTTCATCAGGTGAACAGTTCCGGGGGGGGGGGGGGGGATGTCATGTATTGCTGTCATGAACGAACATTAGAGTTCAGACCGACCGAAATTTTGACTCGCCCAGTTCAGAGAAATGGGTACCCTACAGTTTTTTCTTTGACGACCTGGTGTAATGATGACCACATTACAAGTAAGTGTATAAAAAGAAATAATGGACGAAAAATGTCTACTCAATATACGGCACATTTCGTAGAGTAACAGTTTATTCGTTCTTTCTTTCTTTCTTTCTTTATTTCTTTCTTTCTTTCTTTCTTTCTTTCTTTCTTTCTCTCTCTCTTCTTTCTTTCTTTTCTATTCCCCCCTATTCTGTCACGGAAGATGGACACACACACACAGAGAAACAGGAATAAAATTGTTCACGAATGTCGTCAAACGAGCTACCATTAATTGCTAACAACCAAGAGCTTCAAACATCGAGGACAACAACGAGTCAGGGAAAAGATTCTTATGTGAGTGACGCTGCATGGTATGAGAACATAGACATATCGCTGGTCGAGTCAGTGGTGAGACACACCTAGATCACATAAACACAGGCCAAGTCAGTGGAGAGACACGCTTAGATGACATAAACACAGGCCAAGACAGTGGAGAGACACGCTTAGATGACATAAACATTGGCCAAGTCGGTGGAGAGACAAGCTTAGATGACATAAACACTGGCCAAGTCGGTGGAGAGACACACCTAGATGACATAAACACTGGCCAAGTCAGTGGAGAGACACGCTTAGATGACATAAACACTGGCCAAGTCAGTGGAGAGACACGCTTAGATGACATAAACATTGGCCAAGTCGGTGGAGAGACAAGCTTAGATGACATAAACATTGGCCAAGTCGGTGGAGAGACAAGCTTAGATGACATAAACACTGGCCAAGTCAGTGGAGAGACACGCTTAGATGACATAAACACTGGCCAAGTCGGTGAAGAAACACGATTAGATGACATAAACACTGGCCAAGTCAGTGGAGAGACACACCTAGATGACATAAACACTGGCCAAGTCGGTGGAGAAACACACCTAGATGACATAAAAATAGGTCAAGTCAGTGGAGAGACACGCTTAGATGACATAAACACTGGCCAAGACAGTGGAGAGACATGTACAGACGACATAAACAAGTGTTCGTAGACTTCTGGATCGTCTCGCTTCAAGCATCGAGACTCACGATGCGATTCCTCACCTTCCCTGAGTACTACCCTGGTACCCATTTCTGCCAGCGGTTGGGTTGACCGCGGAATTGTTTTTCCCACCACGAGTACAACCCACACTGCTCCCAGTGGGAGTCGAACACGGGTTGTCCGAACGTCGGTAGCCCAGTCGGGTGGTTTACTAACTAAGCTACCAGGCCCCCGCTTAGTTTTAGTGTTCTGTATTTCATTTGTTTCAGACAAACCTCTTTGATCCCCCATGAACTGTACTTGTTTCTGGCTGCTGTAATCTGCCGCTTTCCTTTGCTACAAAGATCAGATGAAACAACTGTACTTGTTTCTGGCTGCTGTAATCTGCCGCTTTCCTTTGCTACAAAGATCAGATGAAACAACTGTACTTGTGTCTGGCTGCTGTAATCTGCCACTTTCCTTTGCTACAAAGATCAGATGAAACAACTTCAAAACCGACCAATCACATCAGCACGATTGTGTTAAACAGATTATGACAGTTTTCCTTCTTACTTTTTTTCCTATTTTTTTTCGATTTTGATTTTCTTATCTCGATTTATTTTTTAGAGGAATTTTTATTTAAAAAAAACAGTTGATTGTGCGTGTTCGTCTTGTTCCCTAAGAAATCATCTATTAAGGAAGCTCGTGATGTTCTATATATAGCTAGCAGACCTTGACAACTGCAACGTCACACATCTCCAATATCAAATCAGTTATTCTTTTACGCCTGACATTTTAATTTTGGTTTGTATTTCAATTCTGGCGAATTGATCATATTTTTTATATCGTCTTCCAATTTGTTGTGCCATGCCATAAACTGTTGTTGCTTTATTAATTAAAATGTAGAAAAATAACACATCCCTCTTGAGCAAACATTTCTGTTTGTTTTACTTTCTTGAGTCGGTTTCTGTGATAAAATATCGCATGGGCGCAAAGTATTTGAAAATTGACACAAGTGACTTCCGTATTTGGAGGTGAAATGAAGAATGTATTTTCTTTTCTAAATCTGTGAGTGAGGTACACATTTATATCTATCTAATGATCTTTCGAGCCGTGGCCGGCCAATTGGGTGTAGACTCAGATAATTTTTGTCTTTTAAAATTTTCTTTCTAGCAGTCTCAATCCTTACAAATATCTTTTATCAAATCTCGTCATTTGTCTCTGTTCTGTGTAAACATCTCGATCGCACTCAGGGAGCCGAATCCTGCTGCCTTTGCCAACGTCAATGTCCAACCAATGTCCAACGTCAATGTCCAAAGTCAATGCCCAACGTCAATGTCCAACGTCATTTCCTGATTACTGAAGATATTAATGGTTGACTCAAATTTCCTCGGTTGAATTCGTTCCACGCTATATCAAGTATTTTTCTTAGACTGTTATTTTCAAATGCGTTCAACTTTGTTCCAACGACACATTATATAGCATCAATAAAATCTGCTCCCGGCATCCAGTCGGTTTTAGTCTTCCAGATGGTATTCAATAATTGCCTCCCTGAAGAAAGATCATCCATGATAGCAGTAAGAAAATGGATTGTTTCCCCTGCGGTGATATTCATTTAGTCACAAAATGTTCAGTTTTGTTTTGTTCAGATGTAGTAATACCCTGTTCATCAACATCAAGGACATTTGATGGAAAATGTGGACTCATAATAAGAAATATTTAATGGGAATGAGGTAGGACATTTATATAACGGCTGGGGAAATACGTGAGTTTTGAAGTCTACATTTGCAGATGTCATGTAGGGATATGTAACCAACAGGGGGATGTCATTAAAGATATGTCTGGGAATCAGTAACACAAGAAAGGAGTGTCTTTGCTCTGATGTCAAGAAATAAGTAACAAAGCGTAGTGTCTTTATAATAAAGTCAAGAGATAAGTAACAAAGTGGAGTGTCTTTATGCTTAAGTCAAGAGATAAGTAACAAAGTGGAGTGTCTTTATGCTGAAGTCAAGAGATAAGTAACAAAGTGGAGTGTCTTTATGCTGAAGTCAAGAGATAAGTAACAAAGTGGAGTGTCTTTATGCTGATGTCAAGAGATAAGTAACAAAGTGGAGTGTCTTTATGCTGATGTCAAGAGATAAGTAACAAAGCGGAGTGTCTTTATGCTGATGTCAAGAGATAAGTAACAAAGTGGAGTGTCTTTATGCTGAAGTCAAGAGATAAGTAAC
>JAVIAB010000047.1:5196482-5378982 GCA_032433765.1 Megaustenia siamemsis | reverse complement strand
ATATAATATAATATAATATAATATAATATAATATAACGTAACGTAACGTAATATAATATAATATAATATAATATAATATAATATAATATAATATAATATAATATAATATAATATAATATATATAATATAATATAATATAATATAATATAATATAATATAATATAATATAATATAATATAATATAATATAATATAATATAATATAATATAATATAATATAATATAATATAATATAATATAATATAATATAATATAATATAATATAATATAATATAATATAATATAATATAACGTAACGTAACGTAATATAATATAATATAATATAATATAATATAATATAATCATCATCATGTACCCTGCCGGTTGACGTAGGCGATCATGTCCCTCCACAATCTTCTATCCACAGTGCATCGTATCAGTTCTGTTGTTGACTGTTTTCCATGCCATGACAACAAGCTATCCAGTATTTTCTCCCTTTGTCGTCGGCGATCTCTCTTTCCTTGTATTTTGCCAGTTGTAACCAAGTATTCCAACTTTCCTCTTCTCATGATGTGCACGAAAAATGTTGATTGTTTCTTTCTGATGTTTTTTAAGAGCTCCCTTTTTGTGCTGGCCTCTTTGAGAACTTCCTCATTGGTCTTTTTATCTGTCCATGGAACTTTCAACATTCTTCTGAGAAATCCCATATAATAATATAATATAATATAATATAATATAATATAATATAATATAATATAATATAATATAATATAATATAATATAATATAATATAATATAATATAATATAATATAATATAATATAATATAATATAATATAATATAATATATAATATAATATAATATAATATAAATATAAATATAATATAATATAATATAATATAATATAATATATTATAATATAATATGATATAATATAACGTAACTTAACGTAACGTAACGTAACGTAATATAATATAATATAATATCTCTCTCTCTCTCTGCGATCAGGACCCAATCAGAGTAGGATTCAAGCTCCTCACATGAACTCAGCTGTCAGGTTAGGTGTGTTACAAACAGAACATCACAATTAGAGTCTGCCAGATCCACTCTGATTGAACACCCGTTAAAAACGTTGCACTGTGTTCTGCGCCAGTGGCCCAGTGCATCCGATTTCAGCCAGCATTTTATTCAGGTTTGCTTTCCTAGCCTGTCATATCTTTGTTTTTGGATCTCATATCTCTGTGTGTATGTTTATGTTAGTCATATCTCATATCTTTGTGTGTGCATGTCTGTGTATGTCACATCTCATATCCTTGTGTTTGCACGGCTATGCTAGTCACATCTCATATCATTGTGTGTGCCTATCTATGTTGGTCATATCTCATATCTTTGTGTGCATGTCCATGTTAGACATGTGTAATTTCTTTGTGGGTGCATTCTATGTCAGTCATATCTCATATCTTTATGTGTATGTTTATGTTAGTCATGTGTCATATATCTTGATGTATGTCAGTGTTAGTCATGCCTCGTATCGCTATGTGCATGTATGTGTTTGTCACTTCTCATATCTTTGTGTGTGCATGTCTGTGTTAGTCACCTCTAGTGACTTGGGCAGATGGTGCTCGTAAACCTGGGAGGGCCGACCATCTAAGGGCAGAATCCCCCTACAGAAAAGATCATCTGCTGCCTTGCAGGAAGATTGGGGACATAATATAATATAATATAATATAATATAATATAATATAATATAATATAATATAATATAATATAATATAATATAATATAATATAATATAATATAATATAATATAATATAATATAATATAATATAATATAATATAATATAATATAATATAATACAATGATTCTCATTATCCGAGAACATATTCATCGCATTCTGATTTGAATTTGAATATAAATTGCTATGCGAAGAAACACCATATTCGTTTGTTGTTTTTGTTTGAACTATTGATTCTGACCTACATTCTTTGGTAACAATGTCATGGAAAAATGAAGCGAGTTTTCAGTTAATCTAAGTTCTTCAATATGTAAATAAATAATTTTTTAGCGGATGTTGTTTGTTCTTTAATATTCTAAACATTTTTATGTGGCAAGTGTGAGTTATTCTAGAGTTCTTTAGTATGAGTTATTCTAGTGTTATTTGGGTGGGTTATTAGTGTGTTATTCAGTGTGAGTTATTCTAGAGTTATGTAGTATGAGTTATTCTAGTGTTATTTATTGTAAGTTATTCCAGTGTTATTTGGTGTGAGTTATTCTAATGTTATTTGGGTGGGTTATTCTAGTGTTATTCAGTGTGGGTTATTCTAGAGTTATTTAGATTGAGTTATTCTAGTGTTATTTATTGTAAGTTATTCCAGTGTTATTTGGCGTGAGTTATTCTATAGTTATTTGGGATGAGTTATTCTAGTTTTTATTTAATCTGAGCTATTCTAGTGTTATATTGTGTGAGTTATTCTAGAGTTTTTTAGTGTGAATTATTCTAGATCTTTTTTAATGTGAGTTATTCTAGTTCTTTTTAGTGTGAGTTAATTTAGTGTTATTTAGTATATGCGTTATTTTAGTGTTATTTAGTATGTTACTCTAGTATTATTAGATGTGAGTTATTCTAGAGATATTTAGTATAAGTTATTTTAGTGTTTTTTTAGTGTGATTTATCCTAGTGTTATTTAGTATATGAGTTATTCTAGTGTTATTTAGTATATGAGTTATCCTAGTGTCATTTAGTATATGAGTTATCTGAGTGTTATTTAGTATATGAGCTATCCTAGTGTTATTTAGTATATGAGTTATCCTAGTGTTATTTAGTATATGAGCTATCCTAGTGTTATTTAGTATATGAGTTATTCTAGTGTTTTTAGTATATGAGTTATTTTAGTGTTATTTAGTATATGAGTTATACTAGTGTTATTTAATATATGAATTATTCTAGTGTTATTTAATATATGTGTTATTCCATTGTTTTTTTAGTATATTATTTATTCAAGTGTTATTTAATATATGAGTTATTCTAGTGATATTTAGTATATGAGTTATTCTAGTGATATTTAGTATATGAGTTATTCCAGTATTATTTAGTATACGAGTTATTATAGTGTTATTTAATATATGTGTTATTCTAGTGTTATTTAATATATGAGTTATTCTAGTGATATTTAGTATATGAGTTATTCTAGTATTATTTAATGTATGAGTTATTCTAGTATTATTTAGTATACGAGTTATTCTAGTGTTATTTAATATATGAGTTATTCTAGTGTTATTTAGTATATGATTTATTCTAGTGTTATTTAGTGTATGAGTTATTCTAGTGTTATTTAGTGTATGAGTTATTCTAGTGTTATTTAGTGTATGAGTTATTCTAGTGTTATTTAGTGTGGGTATAGTATGTTTTCAGAAGAAATTTCAGTTTTTGTAAAAACTTCGACTATTTTGTAATTGTATGTAGAATGTCATTGCTATTTGCGATTTGTTATTATATGAACTACATCATATGAGAACATGAAAAACGTCCTGTGCTTCTGATCTATGTCAGTGGACGTGAGAAGGAGAGTTCATCGGTGCTAGATAGAGCCAATTCTGACCTATGGAAGTGAATCATCGACAGTAGACAAACAAATGAAAAGACGATCATGGACCACAGAGATGGTATTTCTCAGAAGAATGTTGGAGTTCCCTGGACAGCTAAAAGGACCAACGAAGATATTTTTAAAGAGACCACTAATAAAAGGGAGCTCATAAGAAACATCAGAAAGAAACAATCAACATTTTATAGCACATCATGAGAAGAGGAAAGTTAGAATACTTGGTTACAACTGGTAAAATATTGGGATAGAGAGATCGCGGGCGAAAAAGTGACAAGATACGGGATAGCTTGGGGTCATGAGACGAAAAACAGTCAACAACAAAATTGATACCATGAACTGTAGATAGAGAATTGTGGAAGCACTTGATCGCCAACGCCAAACGGCAAGGCACATGATGATGATTGTGTTATACTAGTCAACTTGTTGTGTTACAGTAATCGACTTGTGTTACAATAATCGACTTGTGTTACAGTAGTCAACTTGTTGTGTTACAGCAATCGACTTGTTGTGTTACAGTAGCCAACTTGTTGTGTTACAGTAATCAACTTGTTGTGTTACAGTAGTCAACTTGTTGTGTTACAGTTGTGAAATTGTGTTGCAGTAGTGAATGTCGTGTGTTATAGTAGTCAACTAGTTGTATTACAGCAGTCAACTAGTTGTGTTAGAATAGTCAACTTGTTGTATTATAGTAGTCAACTTGTTGTATTACAGAAGTCAACTAGATGTGTTAAGTAGTCAACTAGTTGTGTTACAGTAGTCAAGTAGTTGTGTTACAGTAGTCAACTAGTTGTGTTACAGTAGTCAACTTGTTGTGTTACAGTAGTCAACTTGATGTGTTACAGTAGTCAACTAGTTGTGTTACAGTAGTCAACTAATTGTGCTACAGTAGTCAACTTGTTGTGTTACAGTTGTCAACTTGTTGTGTTACAGTTGTCAACTATTTGTGTTACATTAGTCAACTAGTTGTGTTACAGTAGTCAACTTGTTGTGTTACAGTAGTCAACTTGTTGTGTTACAGTAGTCAACTTTTTGTGTTACAGTAGTCAACTAGTTGTGCTACAGTAGTCAACTTGTTGTGTTACAGTTGTCAACTTGTTGTGTTACAGTAGTCAACTAGTTGTGTTACAGTAGTCATCTTGTTGTGTTACAGTAGTCAACTTGTTGTGTTATAGTAGTCAACTTGTTGTGTTACAGTAGTCAACTTGTGTTACAGTAGTCATCTTGTTGTGTTACAGTAGTCAACTTGTTGTGTTTCAGTAGTCAACTTGTTGTGTTACAGTAGTCAACTTGTTGTGTTTCAGTAGTGAACTTGTTGTGTTACAGTGGTCAACTTGTTGTGTTACAGTAGTGAACTTGTTGTGTTACAGTAGTCAACTTGTTGCGTTACAGTAGTCAACTTGTTGTGTTACAGTAGTCAACTTGTTGTGTTACAGTAGTCAACTTGTTGTGTTACAGTAGTCAACTTGTTGTGTTACAGTAGTCAACTCGATGTGTTACAGTAGTTAACTTGTTGTGTTACAGTAGTCAACTTGTTGTGTTTCAGTAGTCAACTCGATGTGTTACAGTAGTCAATTTGTTGTGTTACAGTAGTCAACTTGTTGTGTTACAGTAGTTAACTTGTTGCGTTACAGTAGTCAACTTGTTGCGTTACTATAGTCAACTTGTTGTATTACAGTAGTCAACTTTTTGTGTTACAGTAGTTAACTTGTTGTTTTACAGTAGTCAACTTGTTGTGTTACAGTAGTCAACTTGTTGCGTTACAGGATTCAACTTGTTGCGTTACTATAGTCAACTTGTTGTGTTACAGTAGTCAACTTTTTGTGTTACAGTAGTTAACTTGTTGTTTTACAGTAGTCAACTTGTTGTGTTACAGTAGTCAACTTTTTGTGTTACAGTAGTTAACTTGTTGTTTTACAGTAGTCAACTTGTTGTGTTAAAGTAGTCAACTTGTTGTGTTACAGTAGTCAAATTGTTGTGTTACAGTAGTCAACTTGTTGTGTTACAGTAGTCAACTTGTTGCGTTACTATAGTCAACTTGTTGTGTTACAGTAGTCAACTTTTTGTATTACAGTAGTTAACTTGTTGTTTTACAGTAGTCAACTTGTTGTGTTACAGTAGTTAACTTGTTGTGTTACAGTAGTCAACTTGTTGTGTTAAAGTAGTCAACTTGTTGTGTTACAGTAGTCAACTTGTTGCTTTACTATAGTCAACTTGTTGTGTTACAGTAGTCAACTTTTTGTGTTACATTAGTTAACTTGTTGTTTTACAGTAGTCAATTTGTTGTGTTACAGTAGTCAACTTGTTGTGTTACATTAGTCAACTTGTTGTGTTACAGTAGTCAACTTGTTGTGTTACAGTAGTCAACTTGTTGCGTTACTATAGTCAATTCGTTGTGTTACAGTAGTCAACTTGTTGTGTTACAGTAGTCAACTTGTTGTGTTACAGTAGTCAACTTGTGTTACAGTAGTGAACTTGTTGTGTTACATTAGTCAACTTGTTGTGTTACAGTAGTCAACTTGTTGTGTTACAGTAGTCAACTTGTTGTGTTACAGTAGTCAACTTGTTGTGTTACAGTAGTCAAATTGTTGTGTTACAGTAGTCAACTTGTTGTGTTACAGTAGTCAACTTGTTGTGTTACAGTAGTCAACTTGTTGTGTTACAGTAGTCAACTTGTTGTGTTACAGTGGTCAACTTGTTGTGTTAGAGTAGTCAACTTTTTGTGTTACAGTAGTCAACTTGTTGTGTTACAGTATTCAACTTGTTGTGTTTCAGTAGTCAACTTGTTGTATTACAGTAGTCGACTTGTTGTATTACAGTAGTCAACTTGTTGTGTTACAGTAGTCAACTTGTTGTGTTACAGTAGTCAACTTGTTGTGTTTCAGTAGTCAACTTGTTGTATTACAGTAGTCGACTTGTTGTATAACATAGTCAACTTGTTGTGTTACAGTAGTCAACTTGTTGTGTTACAGTAGTCAACTTGTTGTGTTACAGTAGTCGACTTGTTGTATTACAGTAGTCAACTTGTTGTGTTACAGTAGTCAACTTGTTGTGTTACAGTAGTCAAATTGTTGTGTTACAGTAGTCATCTTGTTGTGTTACAGTAGTCAACTTGTTGTATTACAGTAGTCATCTTGTTGTGTTACAGTAGTCAACTTGTTGTATTACAGTAGTGAACTTGTTGTATTACAGTAGTCAACTTGTTGTGTTACAGTAGTCAACTTGTTGTGTTACAGTAGTCAACTTGTTGTGTTACAGTAGTGAACTTGTTGTATTACAGTAGTCAACTTGTTGTGTTACAGTAGTGAACTTGTTGTATTACAGTAGTCAACTTGTTGTGTTACAGTAGTCAACTTGTTGTGTTACAGTAGTCAACTTGTTGTGTTACAGTAGTCAACTTGTTGTGTTACAGTAGTCAACTTGTTGTGTTACAGTAGTCAACTTGTTGTGTTACAGTAGTCAACTTATTGTGTTACAGTAGTCAACTTGTTGTGTTACAGTAGTCAACTTGTTGTGTTACAGTAGTCAACTTGTTGTGTTACAGTAGTCAACTTGTTGTGTTACAGTAGTCAACTTGTTGTGTTACAGTAGTCAACTTGTTGTGTTACAGTAGTCAACTTTTTGTGTTACAGTAGTCAACTTGTTGTGTTACAGTATTCAACTTGTTGTGTTTCAGTAGTCAACTTGTTGTATTACAGTAGTCGACTTGTTGTATTACAGTAGTCAACTTGTTGTGTTACAGTAGTCAACTTGTTGTGTTACAGTAGTCAACTTGTTGTGTTTCAGTAGTCAACTTGTTGTATTACAGTAGTCGACTTGTATTACAGTAGTCATCTTGTTGTGTTAGAGTAGTCAACTTGTTGTATTACAGTAGTGAACTTGTTGTATTACAGTAGTCAACTTGTTGTGTTACAGTAGTCAACTTGTTGTGTTACAGTAGTCAACTTGTTGTGTTACAGTAGTGAACTTGTTGTATTACAGTAGTCAACTTGTTGTGTTACAGTAGTGAACTTGTTGTATTACAGTAGTCAACTTGTTGTGTTACAGTAGTCAACTTGTTGTGTTACAGTAGTCAACTTGTTGTGTTACAGTAGTCAACTTGTTGTGTTACAGTAGTCAACTTGTTGTGTTACAGTAGTCAACTTGTTGTGTTACAGTAGTCGACTTGTTGTGTTACAGTAGTCAACTTGTTTTGTTACCGTAGTGAACTTGTTGTGTTGCAGTAGTCAACTTGTTGTGTTACAGTAGTCAACTTGTTGTGTTACAGTAGTCAACTTTTTGTGTTACAGTAGTCAACTTGTTGTGTTACAGTAGTCAACTTGTTGTGTTACAGTAGTCAACTTGTTGTGTTACAGTAGTCAACTTGTTGTGTTACAGTAGTCAACTTGTTGTGTTACAGTAGTCAACTTTTTGTGTTACAGTAGTCAACTTGTAGTGTTACAGTAGTCAACTTGTTGTGTTACAGTAGTCAACTTGTTGTATTACAGTAGTCATCTTGTTGTGTTAGAGTAGTCAACTTGTTGTATTACAGTAGTGAACTTGTTCTATTACAGTAGTCAACTTGTTGTGTTACAGTAGTCAACTTGTTGTGTTACAGTAGTCAACTTGTTGTGTTACAGTAGTCAACTTGTTGTATTACAGTAGTCAACTTGTTGTGTTACAGTAGTGAACTTGTTGTATTACAGTAGTCAACTTGTTGTGTTACAGTAGTCAACTTGTTGTGTTACAGTAGTCAACTTGTTGTGTTACAGTAGTCAACTTGTTGTGTTACAGTAGTCAACTTGTTGTGTTACAGTAGTCAACTTGTTGTGTTACAGTAGTCGACTTGTTGTGTTACAGTAGTCAACTTGTTTTGTTACCGTAGTGAACTTGTTGTGTTGCAGTAGTCAACTTGTTGTGTTACAGTAGTCAACTTGTTGTGTTACAGTAGTCAACTTTTTGTGTTACAGTAGTCAACTTGTTGTGTTACAGTAGTCAACTTGTTGTGTTACAGTAGTCAACTTGTTGTGTTACAGTAGTCAACTTGTTGTGTTACAGTAGTCAACTTGTTGTGTTACAGTAGTCAACTTTTTGTGTTACAGTAGTCAACTTGTTGTGTTACAGTAGTCAACTTGTTGTGTTTCAGTAGTCAACTTGTTGTATTATAGTAGTCGACTTGTTGTATTACAGTAGTCAACTTGTTGTGTTACAGTAGTCAACTTGTTGTGTTACAGTAGTCAACTTGTTGTGTTACAGTAGTCAACTTGTTGTATTACAGTAGTCGACTTGTTGTATTACAGTAGTCAACTTGTTGTGTTAAAGTAGTCAACTTGTTGTGTTACAGTAGTCAACTTGTTGTATTACAGTAGTCGACTTGTTGTATTACAGTAGTCAACTTGTTGTGTTACAGTAGTCAACTTGTTGTGTTACAGTAGTCAACTTGTTGTGTTAAAGTAGTCTAACTTGTTGTGTTACAGTAGTCAACTTGTTGTATTACAGTAGTAAACTTGTTGTGTTACAGTAGTCAACTTGTTGTGTTACAGTAGTCAACTTGTTGTATTACAGTAGTCAACTTGTTGTATTACAGTAGTCAACTTTTTGTGTTACAGTAGTTAACTTGTTGTTTTACAGTAGTCAACTTGTTGTGTTACAGTAGTCAACTTTTTGTGTTACAGTAGTCAACTTGTTGTGTTACAGTAGTCAACTTTTTGTGTTACAGTAGTTAACTTGTTGTTTTACAGTAGTCAACTTGTTGTGTTACAGTAGTCAACTTGTTGCGTTACAGTAGTCAACTTGTTGCGTTACTATAGTCAATTTGTTGTGTTACAGTAGTCAACTTTTTGTGTTACAGTAGTTAACTTGTTGTTTTACAGTAGTCAACTTGTTGTGTTACAGTAGTCAACTTTTTGTGTTACAGTAGTTAACTTGTTGTTTTACAGTAGTCAACTTGTTGTGTTAAAGTAGTCAACTTGTTGTGTTACAGTAGTGAACTTGTTGTGTTACAGTAGTCAACTTGTTGTGTTACAGTATTCAACTTGTTGTGTTTCAGTAGTCAACTTGTTGTATTACAGTAGTCGACTTGTTGTATTACAGTAGTTAACTTGTTGTTTTACAGTAGTCAACTTGTTGTGTTACAGTAGTCAACTTGTTGTGTTACAGTAGACAACTTGTTGTATTACAGTAGTCAACTTGTTGTATTACAGTAGTCAACTTTTTGTGTTACAGTAGTTAACTTGTTTTTTTACAGTAGTCAACTTGTTGTGTTACAGTAGTCAACTTGTTGTGTTACAGCAGTCAACTTGTTGTGTTACAGTAGTCAACTTTTTGTGTTACAGTAGTTAACTTGTTGTTTTACAGTAGTCAACTTTTTGTGTTACAGTAGTTAACTTGTTTTTTTACAGTAGTCAACTTGTTGTGTTACAGTAGTCAACTTGTTGTGTTACAGCAGTCAACTTGTTGTGTTACAGTAGTCAACTTTTTGTGTTACAGTAGTTAACTTGTTGTTTTACAGTAGTCAACTTGTTGTGTTACAGTAGTCAACTTGTTGCGTTACAGTAGTCAACTTGTTGCGTTACTATAGTCAACTTGTTGTGTTACAGTAGTCAACTTTTTGTGTTACAGTAGTCAACTTGTTGTGTTACAGTATTCAACTTGTTGTGTTTCAGTAGTCAACTTGTTGTATTACAGTAGTCAACTTTTGTATTACAGTAGTTAACTTGTTGTTTTACAGTAGTCAACTTGTTGTGTTACAGTAGTTAACTTGTTGTGTTACAGTAGTCAACTTGTTGTGTTACAGTAGTCAACTTGTTGTGTTACAGTAGTGAACTTGTTGTGTTACAGTAGTCAACTTGTGTGTTACAGTAGTCAACTTGTTGTGTTACAGTAGTCAACTTGTTGTGTTACAGTAGTCAAATTGTTGTGTTACAGTAGTCAACTTGTTGTGTTACAGTAGTCAACTTGTTGTGTTACAGTAGTCAACTTGTTGTGTTACAGTAGTCAACTTGTTGTGTTACAGTAGTCAACTTGTTGTGTTAGAGTAGTCAACTTTTTGTGTTACAGTATTCAACTTGTTGTGTTTCAGTAGTCAACTTGTTGTATTACAGTAGTCGACTTGTTGTATTACAGTAGTCAACTTGTTGTGTTACAGTAGTCAACTTGTTGTGTTACAGTAGTCAACTTGTTGTGTTACAGTAGTCAACTTGTTGTGTTACAGTAGTCGACTTGTTGTATAACATAGTCAACTTGTTGTGTTACAGTAGTCAACTTGTTGTATTACAGTAGTCAATTTGTTGTGTTACAGTAGTCGACTTGTTGTATTACAGTAGTCAACTTGTTGTGTTACAGTAGTCAACTTGTTGTGTTACAGTAGTCAAATTGTTGTGTTAAAGTAGTCAACTTGTTGTGTTACAATAGTCAACTTGTTGTATTACAGTAGTCATCTTGTTGTGTTACAGTAGTCAACTTGTTGTATTACAGTAGTGAACTTGTTGTATTACAGTAGTCAACTTGTTGTGTTACAGTAGTAACTTGTTGTGTTACAGTAGTCAACTTGTTGTGTTACAGTAGTCAACTTGTTGTATTACAGTAGTCAACTTGTTGTGTTACAGTAGTGAACTTGTTGTATTACAGTAGTCAACTTGTTGTGTTACAGTAGTCAACTTGTTGTGTTACAGTAGTCAACTTGTTGTGTTACAGTAGTCAACTTGTTGTGTTACATAGTCAACTTGTTGTGTTACAGTAGTCAACTTGTTGTGTTACAGTAGTCAACTTGTTGTGTTACAGTAGTCGACTTGTTGTATTACAGTAGTCAACTTGTTGTGTTACAGTAGTCAAATTGTTGTGTTAAGTAGTCAACTTGTTGTGTTACAGTAGTCAACTTGTTGTATTACAGTAGTCATCTTGTTGTGTTACAGTAGTCAACTTGTTGTATTACAGTAGTGAACTTGTTGTATTACAGTAGTCAACTTGTTGTGTTACAGTAGTCAACTTGTTGTGTTACAGTAGTCAAATTGTTGTGTTACAGTAGTCAACTTGTTGTGTTACAGTAGTCAACTTGTTGTGTTACAGTAGTCAACTTGTTGTGTTACAGTAGTCAACTTGTTGTGTTACAGTAGTCAACTTGTTGTGTTACAGTAGTCAACTTTTTGTGTTACAGTAGTCAACTTGTTGTGTTACAGTATTCAACTGGTTGTGTTTCAGTAGTCAACTTGTTGTATTACAGTAGTCGACTTGTTGTATTTCAGTAGTCAACTTGTTGTGTTACAGTAGTAAACTTGTTGTGTTACAGTAGTCAACTTGTTGTGTTTCAGTAGTCAACTTGTTGTATTACAGTAGTCGACATGTTGTATAACATAGTCAACTTGTTGTGTTACAGTAGTCAACTTGTTGTGTTACAGTAGTCAACTTGTTGTGTTACAGTAGTCGACTTGTTGTATTACAGTAGTCAACTTGTTGTGTTACAGTAGTCAACTTTTTGTGTTACAGTAGTCAAATTGTTGTGTTAAAGTAGTCAACTTGTTGTGTTACAGTAGTCAACTTGTTGTATTACAGTAGTCATCTTGTTGTGTTACAGTAGTCAACTTGTTGTATTACAGTAGTGAACTTGTTGTATTACAGTAGTCAACTTGTTGTGTTACAGTAGTCAACTTGTTGTGTTACAGTAGTCAACTTGTTGTGTTACAGTAGTGAACTTGTTGTATTACAGTAGTCAACTTGTTGTGTTACAGTAGTGAACTTGTTGTATTACAGTAGTCAACTTGTTGTGTTACAGTAGTCAACTTGTTGTGTTACAGTAGTCAACTTGTTGTGTTACAGTAGTCAACTTGTTGTATTACAGTAGTGAACTTGTTGTATTACAGTAGTCAACTTGTTGTATTACAGTAGTCAACTTGTTGTATTACAGTAGTCAACTTGTTGTGTTACAGTAGTCAACTTGTTGTGTTACAGTAATCAACTTGTTATATTACATTAGTCAACTTGTTGTGTTACAGTAGTCAACTTGTTGTGTTACAGTAGTCAACTTGTTGTGTTACAGTAGTCAACTTGTTGTGTTACAGTAGTCAAATTGTTGTGTTACAGTAGTCAACTTGTTGTGTTACAGTAGTCAACTTGTTGTGTTACAGTAGTCAACTTGTTGTATTACAGTAGTCAACTTGTTGTGTTACAGTGGTCAACTTGTTGTGTTAGAGTAGTCAACTTTTTGTGTTACAGTAGTCAACTTGTTGTGTTACAGTATTCAACTTGTTGTGTTTCAGTAGTCAACTTGTTGTATTACAGTAGTCGACTTGTTGTATTACAGTAGTCAACTTGTTGTGTTACAGTAGTCAACTTGTTGTGTTACAGTAGTCAACTTGTTGTGTTTCAGTAGTCAACTTGTTGTATTACAGTAGTCGACTTGTTGTATAACATAGTCAACTTGTTGTGTTACAGTAGTCAACTTGTTGTGTTACAGTAGTCAACTTGTTGTGTTACAGTAGTCGACTTGTTGTATTACAGTAGTCAACTTGTTGTGTTACAGTAGTCAACTTGTTGTGTTACAGTAGTCAAATTGTTGTGTTACAGTAGTCAACTTGTTGTGTTACAGTAGTCAACTTGTTGTATTACAGTAGTCATCTTGTTGTGTTACAGTAGTCAACTTGTTGTATTACAGTAGTGAACTTGTTGTATTACAGTAGTCAACTTGTTGTGTTACAGTAGTCAACTTGTTGTGTTACAGTAGTCAACTTGTTGTGTTACAGTAGTGAACTTGTTGTATTACAGTAGTCAACTTGTTGTGTTACAGTAGTGAACTTGTTGTATTACAGTAGTCAACTTGTTGTGTTACAGTAGTCAACTTGTTGTGTTACAGTAGTCAACTTGTTGTGTTACAGTAGTCAACTTGTTGTGTTACAGTAGTCAACTTGTTGTGTTACAGTAGTCAACTTGTTGTGTTACAGTAGTCAACTTATTGTGTTACAGTAGTCAACTTGTTGTGTTACAGTAGTCAACTTGTTGTGTTACAGTAGTCAACTTGTTGTGTTACAGTAGTCAACTTGTTGTGTTACAGTAGTCAACTTGTTGTGTTACAGTAGTCAACTTGTTGTGTTACAGTAGTCAACTTGTTGTGTTACAGTAGTCAACTTTTTGTGTTACAGTAGTCAACTTGTTGTGTTACAGTATTCAACTTGTTGTGTTTCAGTAGTCAACTTGTTGTATTACAGTAGTCGACTTGTTGTATTACAGTAGTCAACTTGTTGTGTTACAGTAGTCAACTTGTTGTGTTACAGTAGTCAACTTGTTGTGTTTCAGTAGTCAACTTGTTGTATTACAGTAGTCGACTTGTTGTATTACAGTAGTCATCTTGTTGTGTTAGAGTAGTCAACTTGTTGTATTACAGTAGTGAACTTGTTGTATTACAGTAGTCAACTTGTTGTGTTACAGTAGTCAACTTGTTGTGTTACAGTAGTCAACTTGTTGTGTTACAGTAGTGAACTTGTTGTATTACAGTAGTCAACTTGTTGTGTTACAGTAGTGAACTTGTTGTATTACAGTAGTCAACTTGTTGTGTTACAGTAGTCAACTTGTTGTGTTACAGTAGTCAACTTGTTGTGTTACAGTAGTCAACTTGTTGTGTTACAGTAGTCAACTTGTTGTGTTACAGTAGTCAACTTGTTGTGTTACAGTAGTCAACTTGTTGTGTTACAGTAGTCGACTTGTTGTGTTACAGTAGTCAACTTGTTTTGTTACCGTAGTGAACTTGTTGTGTTGCAGTAGTCAACTTGTTGTGTTACAGTAGTCAACTTGTTGTGTTACAGTAGTCAACTTTTTGTGTTACAGTAGTCAACTTGTTGTGTTACAGTAGTCAACTTGTTGTGTTACAGTAGTCAACTTGTTGTGTTACAGTAGTCAACTTGTTGTGTTACAGTAGTCAACTTGTTGTGTTACAGTAGTCAACTTTTTGTGTTACAGTAGTCAACTTGTAGTGTTACAGTAGTCAACTTGTTGTGTTACAGTAGTCAACTTGTTGTATTACAGTAGTCATCTTGTTGTGTTAGAGTAGTCAACTTGTTGTATTACAGTAGTGAACTTGTTGTATTACAGTAGTCAACTTGTTGTGTTACAGTAGTCAACTTGTTGTGTTACAGTAGTCAACTTGTTGTGTTACAGTAGTCAACTTGTTGTATTACAGTAGTCAACTTGTTGTGTTACAGTAGTGAACTTGTTGTATTACAGTAGTCAACTTGTTGTGTTACAGTAGTCAACTTGTTGTGTTACAGTAGTCAACTTGTTGTGTTACAGTAGTCAACTTGTTGTGTTACAGTAGTCAACTTGTTGTGTTACAGTAGTCAACTTGTTGTGTTACAGTAGTCGACTTGTTGTGTTACAGTAGTCAACTTGTTTTGTTACCGTAGTGAACTTGTTGTGTTGCAGTAGTCAACTTGTTGTGTTACAGTAGTCAACTTGTTGTGTTACAGTAGTCAACTTTTTGTGTTACAGTAGTCAACTTGTTGTGTTACAGTAGTCAACTTGTTGTGTTACAGTAGTCAACTTGTTGTGTTACAGTAGTCAACTTGTTGTGTTACAGTAGTCAACTTGTTGTGTTACAGTAGTCAACTTTTTGTGTTACAGTAGTCAACTTGTTGTGTTACAGTAGTCAACTTGTTGTGTTTCTGTAGTCAACTTGTTGTATTATAGTAGTCGACTTGTTGTATTACAGTAGTCAACTTGTTGTGTTACAGTAGTCAACTTGTTGTGTTACAGTAGTCAACTTGTTGTGTTACAGTAGTCAACTTGTTGTATTACAGTAGTCGACTTGTTGTATTACAGTAGTCAACTTGTTGTGTTAAAGTAGTCAACTTGCTGTGTTACAGTAGTCAACTTGTTGTATTACAGTAGTCGACTTGTTGTATTACAGTAGTCAACTTGTTGTGTTACAGTAGTCAACTTGTTGTGTTACAGTAGTCAACTTGTTGTGTTAAAGTAGTCTAACTTGTTGTGTTACAGTAGTCAACTTGTTGTATTACAGTAGTAAACTTGTTGTGTTACAGTAGTCAACTTGTTGTGTTACAGTAGTCAACTTGTTGTATTACAGTAGTCAACTTGTTGTATTACAGTAGTCAACTTTTTGTGTTACAGTAGTTAACTTGTTGTTTTACAGTAGTCAACTTGTTGTGTTACAGTAGTCAACTTTTTGTGTTACAGTAGTCAACTTGTTGTGTTACAGTAGTCAACTTTTTGTGTTACAGTAGTTAACTTGTTGTTTTACAGTAGTCAACTTGTTGTGTTACAGTAGTCAACTTGTTGCGTTACAGTAGTCAACTTGTTGCGTTACTATAGTCAATTTGTTGTGTTACAGTAGTCAACTTTTTGTGTTACAGTAGTTAACTTGTTGTTTTACAGTAGTCAACTTGTTGTGTTACAGTAGTCAACTTTTTGTGTTACAGTAGTTAACTTGTTGTTTTACAGTAGTCAACTTGTTGTGTTAAAGTAGTCAACTTGTTGTGTTACAGTAGTGAACTTGTTGTGTTACAGTAGTCAACTTGTTGTGTTACAGTATTCAACTTGTTGTGTTTCAGTAGTCAACTTGTTGTATTACAGTAGTCGACTTGTTGTATTACAGTAGTTAACTTGTTGTTTTACAGTAGTCAACTTGTTGTGTTACAGTAGTCAACTTGTTGTGTTACAGTAGACAACTTGTTGTATTACAGTAGTCAACTTGTTGTATTACAGTAGTCAACTTTTTGTGTTACAGTAGTTAACTTGTTTTTTTACAGTAGTCAACTTGTTGTGTTACAGTAGTCAACTTGTTGTGTTACAGCAGTCAACTTGTTGTGTTACAGTAGTCAACTTTTTGTGTTACAGTAGTTAACTTGTTGTTTTACAGTAGTCAACTTTTTGTGTTACAGTAGTTAACTTGTTTTTTTACAGTAGTCAACTTGTTGTGTTACAGTAGTCAACTTGTTGTGTTACAGCAGTCAACTTGTTGTGTTACAGTAGTCAACTTTTTGTGTTACAGTAGTTAACTTGTTGTTTTACAGTAGTCAACTTGTTGTGTTACAGTAGTCAACTTGTTGCGTTACAGTAGTCAACTTGTTGCGTTACTATAGTCAACTTGTTGTGTTACAGTAGTCAACTTTTTGTGTTACAGTAGTCAACTTGTTGTGTTACAGTATTCAACTTGTTGTGTTTCAGTAGTCAACTTGTTGTATTACAGTAGTCAACTTTTTGTATTACAGTAGTTAACTTGTTGTTTTACAGTAGTCAACTTGTTGTGTTACAGTAGTTAACTTGTTGTGTTACAGTAGTCAACTTGTTGTGTTAAAGTAGTCAACTTGTTGTGTTACAGTAGTCAACTTGTTGCTTTACTATAGTCAACTCGTTGTGTTACAGTAGTCAACTTGTTGTGTTACAGTAGTCAACTTGTTGTGTTACAGTAGTCAACTTGTTGTGTTACAGTAGTCAACTTGTTGTGTTACAGTAGTGAACTTGTTGTGTTACAGTAGTCAACTTGTGTGTTACAGTAGTCAACTTGTTGTGTTACAGTAGTCAACTTGTTGTGTTACAGTAGTCAAATTGTTGTGTTACAGTAGTCAACTTGTTGTGTTACAGTAGTCAACTTGTTGTGTTACAGTAGTCAACTTGTTGTGTTACAGTAGTGAACTTGTTGTGTTACAGTAGTCAACTTGTTGTGTTAGAGTAGTCAACTTTTTGTGTTACAGTATTCAACTTGTTGTGTTTCAGTAGTCAACTTGTTGTATTACAGTAGTCGACTTGTTGTATTACAGTAGTCAACTTGTTGTGTTACAGTAGTCAACTTGTTGTGTTACAGTAGTCAACTTGTTGTGTTACAGTAGTCAACTTGTTGTGTTACAGTAGTCGACTTGTTGTATAACATAGTCAACTTGTTGTGTTACAGTAGTCAACTTGTTGTGTTACAGTAGTCAACTTGTTGTGTTACAGTAGTCGACTTGTTGTATTACAGTAGTCAACTTGTTGTGTTACAGTAGTACACTTGTTGTGTTACAGTAGTCAAATTGTTGTGTTAAAGTAGTCAACTTGTTGTGTTACAATAGTCAACTTGTTGTATTACAGTAGTCATCTTGTTGTGTTACAGTAGTCAACTTGTTGTATTACAGTAGTGAACTTGTTGTATTACAGTAGTCAACTTGTTGTGTTACAGTAGTAACTTGTTGTGTTACAGTAGTCAACTTGTTGTGTTACAGTAGTCAACTTGTTGTATTACAGTAGTCAACTTGTTGTGTTACAGTAGTGAACTTGTTGTATTACAGTAGTCAACTTGTTGTGTTACAGTAGTCAACTTGTTGTGTTACAGTAGTCAACTTGTTGTGTTACAGTAGTCAACTTGTTGTGTTACATAGTCAACTTGTTGTGTTACAGTAGTCAACTTGTTGTGTTACAGTAGTCAACTTGTTGTGTTACAGTAGTCGACTTGTTGTATTACAGTAGTCAACTTGTTGTGTTACAGTAGTCAAATTGTTGTGTTAAAGTAGTCAACTTGTTGTGTTACAGTAGTCAACTTGTTGTATTACAGTAGTCATCTTGTTGTGTTACAGTAGTCAACTTGTTGTATTACAGTAGTGAACTTGTTGTATTACAGTAGTCAACTTGTTGTGTTACAGTAGTCAACTTGTTGTGTTACAGTAGTCAAATTGTTGTGTTACAGTAGTCAACTTGTTGTGTTACAGTAGTCAACTTGTTGTGTTACAGTAGTCAACTTGTTGTGTTACAGTAGTCAACTTGTTGTGTTACAGTAGTCAACTTGTTGTGTTACAGTAGTCAACTTTTGTGTTACAGTAGTCAACTTGTTGTGTTACAGTATTCAACTTGTTGTGTTTCAGTAGTCAACTTGTTGTATTACAGTAGTCGACTTGTTGTATTTCAGTAGTCAACTTGTTGTGTTACAGTAGTAAACTTGTTGTGTTACAGTAGTCAACTTGTTGTGTTTCAGTAGTCAACTTGTTGTATTACAGTAGTCGACATGTTGTATAACATAGTCAACTTGTTGTGTTACAGTAGTCAACTTGTTGTGTTACAGTAGTCAACTTGTTGTGTTACAGTAGTCGACTTGTTGTATTACAGTAGTCAACTTGTTGTGTTACAGTAGTCAACTTGTTGTGTTACAGTAGTCAAATTGTTGTGTTAAAGTAGTCAACTTGTTGTGTTACAGTAGTCAACTTGTTGTATTACAGTAGTCATCTTGTTGTGTTACAGTAGTCAACTTGTTGTATTACAGTAGTGAACTTGTTGTATTACAGTAGTCAACTTGTTGTGTTACAGTAGTCAACTTGTTGTGTTACAGTAGTCAACTTGTTGTGTTACAGTAGTGAACTTGTTGTATTACAGTAGTCAACTTGTTGTGTTACAGTAGTGAACTTGTTGTATTACAGTAGTCAACTTGTTGTGTTACAGTAGTCAACTTGTTGTGTTACAGTAGTCAACTTGTTGTGTTACAGTAGTCAACTTGTTGTATTACAGTAGTGAACTTGTTGTATTACAGTAGTCAACTTGTTGTATTACAGTAGTCAACTTGTTGTGTTACAGTAGTCAACTTGTTGTGTTACAGTAATCAACTTGTTATATTACAGTAGTCAACTTGTTGTGTTACAGTAGTCAACTTGTTGTGTTACAGTAGTCAACTTGTTGTGTTACAGTAGTGAACTTGTTGTGTTACAGTAGTCAACTTGTTGTGTTACAGTAGTCAACTTGTTGTGTTACAGTAGTCAACTTGTTGTGTTACAGTAGTCAACTTGTTGTGTTACAGTAGTCAACTTGTTGTGTTACAGTAGTCAACTTGTTGTGTTACAGTGTCAACTTGTTGTGTTACCGTAGTCAACTTGTTGTGTTACAGTAGTCAACTTGTTGTATTACAGTAGTCAACTTGTTGTGTTACAGTAGTCAACTTGTTGTGTTACAGTAGTCAACTTGTTGTGTTACAGTAGTCGACTTGTTATATTACAGTAGTCAACTTGTTGTGTTACAGTAGTCAACTTGTTGTGTTACAGTAGTCAAATTGTTGTGTTAAAGTAGTCAACTTGTTGTGTTACAATAGTCAACTTGTTGTATTACAGTAGTCATCTTGTTGTGTTACAGTAGTCAACTTGTTGTATTACAGTAGTGAACTTGTTGTATTACAGTAGTCAACTTGTTGTGTTACAGTAGTAACTTGTTGTGTTACAGTAGTCAACTTGTTGTGTTACAGTAGTCAACTTGTTGTATTACAGTAGTCAACTTGTTGTGTTACAGTAGTGAACTTGTTGTATTACAGTAGTCAACTTGTTGTGTTACAGTTGTCAACTTGTTGTGTTACAGTAGTCAACTTGTTGTGTTACAGTAGTCAACTTGTTGTGTTACAGTAGTCAACTTGTTGTGTTACAGTAGTCAACTTGTTGTGTTACAGTAGTAAACTTTTTGTGTTACAGTAGTCAAATTGTTGTGTTACAGTAGTCAACTTGTTGTGTTACAGTAGTCAACTTGTTGTGTTACAGTAGTCAACTTGTTGTGTTACAGTAGTCAACTTGTTGTGTTACAGTAGTAAACTTTTTGTGTTACAGTAGTCAACTTGTTGTGTTACAGTATTCAACTTGTTGTGTTTCAGTAGTCAACTTGTTGTATTACAGTAGTCGTCATGTTGTATTACAGTAGTCAACTTGTTGTGTTACAGTAGTCAACTTGTTGTGTTACAGTAGTCAACTTGTTGTGTTTCAGTAGTCAACTTGTTGTATTACAGTAGTCGACTTGTTGTATAACATAGTCAACTTGTTGTGTTACAGTAGTCAACTTGTTGTGTTACAGTAGTCAACTTGTTGTGTTACAGTAGTCGACTTGTTGTATTACAGTAGTCAACTTGTTGTGTTACAGTAGTCAACTTGTTGTGTTACAGTAGTCAAATTGTTGTGTTAAAGTAGTCAACTTGTTGTGTTACAGTAGTCAACTTGTTGTATTACAGTAGCCATCTTGTTGTGTTTCAGTAGTCAACTTGTTGTATTACAGTAGTCGACTTGTTGTATTACAGTAGTCAACTTGTTGTGTTACAGTAGTCAACTTGTTGTGTTACAGTAGTCAACTTGTTGTGTTTCAGTAGTCAACTTGTTGTATTACAGTAGTCGACTTGTTGTATAACATAGTCAACTTGTTGTGTTACAGTAGTCAACTTGTTGTGTTACAGTAGTCAACTTGTTGTGTTACAGTAGTCGACTTGTTGTATTACAGTAGTCAACTTGTTGTGTTACAGTAGTCAACTTGTTGTGTTACAGTAGTCAAATTGTTGTGTTAAAGTAGTCAACTTGTTGTGTTACAATAGTCAACATGTTGTATTACAGTAGTCATCTTGTTGTGTTACAGTAGTCAACTTGTTGTATTACAGTAGTGAACTTGTTGTATTACAGTAGTCAACTTGTTGTGTTACAGTAGTAACTTGTTGTGTTACAGTAGTCAACTTGTTGTGTTACAGTAGTCAACTTGTTGTATTACAGTAGTCAACTTGTTGTGTTACAGTAGTGAACTTGTTGTATTACAGTAGTCAACTTGTTGTGTTACAGTAGTCAACTTGTTGTGTTACAGTAGTCAACTTGTTGTGTTACAGTAGTCAACTTGTTGTGTTACAGTAGTCAACTTGTTGTGTTACAGTAGTCAACTTGTTGTGTTACAGTAGTCAACTTGTTGTGTTACAGTAGTGAACTTGTTGTGTTACAGTAGTGAACTTGTTGTGTTACAGTAGTCAACTTGTTGTGTTACAGTAGTCAACTTGTTGTGTTACAGTAGTCAACTTGTTGTGTTACAGTAGTCAACTTGTTGTGTTACAGTAGTAAACTTTTTGTGTTACAGTGGTCAACTTGTTGTGTTACAGTATTCAACTTGTTGTGTTTCAGTAGTCAACTTGTTGTATTACAGTAGTCGACTTGTTGTATTACAGTAGTCAACTTGTTGTGTTACAGTAGTCAACTTGTTGTGTTACAGTAGTCAACTTGTTGTGTTACAGTAGTCAACTTGTTGTGTTACAGTAGTCAACTTGTTGTATTACAGTAGTGAACTTGTTGTATTACAGTAGTCAACTTGTTGTATTACAGTAGTCAACTTGTTGTGTTACAGTAGTCAACTTGTTGTGTTACAGTAGTCAACTTGTTGTATTACATTAGTCAAATTGTTGTGTTACAGTAGTCAACTTGTTGTGTTACAGTAGTCAACTTGTTGTGTTACAGTAGTGAACTTGTTGTGTTACAGTAGTCAACTTGTTGTATTACAGTAGTCAACTTGTTGTGTTACAGTAGTCAACTTGTTGTGTTACAGTAGTCAACTTGTTGTGTTACATTAGTGAACTTGTTGTGCTACAGTAGTCAACTTGTTGTGTTACAGTAGTCAACTTGTTGTATTACAGTAGTCAACTTGTTGTGTTACATTAGTCAACTTGTTGTGTTACAGTAGTCAACTTGTTGTGTTACAGTAGTGAACTTGTTGTATTACAGTAGTCAACTTGTTGTGTTACAGTAGTCAACTTGTTGTGTTACAGTAGTGAACTTGTTGTGTTACAGTAGTCAACTTGTTGTGTTACAGTAGTCAACTTGTTGTGTTACAGTAGTCAACTTGTTGTGTTACAGTAGTGAACTTGTTGTATTACAGTAGTGAACTTGTTGTATTACAGTAGTCAACTTGTTGTATTACAGTAGTCAACTTGTTGTGTTACAGTAGTCAACTTGTTGTCTTACAGTAGTCAACTTGTTGTATTACAGTAGTCAACTTGTTGTGTTACAGTAGTCAACTTGTTGTGTTACAGTAGTGAACTTGTTGTGTTACAGTAGTGAACTTGTTGTGTTACAGTAGTGAACTTGTTGTGTTACAGTAGTGAACTTGTTGTGTTACAGTAGTGAACTTGTTGTGCTACAGTAGTGAACTTGTTGTGTTACAGTAGTCAACTTGTTGTGTTACAATAATACAACAGACAAGGAAATCACTGGAATCTATAGAAAAGTGGTTTTACAGAAGAATGTTGAGAATATCATGGACAGCTAAGAAGAGTAATGAAGAGGTTCTGAGAGAGGTCAAAGCAAAAAGAGAGCTAATTTCCAATATTAGGAAGAAACAATCATCATTTTTGGGCCATGTAATGAGAAGAGAACAACTGGAATATATTGTAACAACTGGAAGAATTGAGGGACGAAGAAATAGAGGGAAGCAAAGAGAAAAGTTACCAGACAGATTAAGAGAATGACTTGGCAGAAAGTCAACAACAGAAATAATAAATAACTGTCGAAATCGAAAGTTGTGGAGAGACATGATCACTTATTCCAGTAGGTACGGTATTTGATGATGATGATGACCAAGAATATCATGAATACCAAGAGTACCATTGACAGACGGAAAAAGAACAAGTTTGTGAATGTTGCAAGAACTGAAATCTCCAAGAATTTGTCAATAAAGAACATAAAAACAGGAAAAATACAAAATACAGTGGTCGTATAAAATAATGTAATGACCTAGAAAAGATAATTATGGAGGGCATAGTTCCAGGTAATAGAGGGAGAGGAAGACCTAGAAGGAAGTGAATGCAGGTATCACAGATGAGCTGGGACTGACTGCTGCAGAAGCTGGGCATCTCACGTAGGACAGAGAGAACTTCAAAGCAGGTGTCATTGGAGTCAAGTTATGAATATATGAAGTGAGTTTATGAGAAACACAGAGAGAGAAAGAGAGAGAGAGAGAGAGAGAGAGAGAGAAAGAGAGAGAAAGAGAGAGATAGAGAGTTTATTTGGGCACGTTTTATATAAAAAAAAACCAATGACGTCAGTGAGAGAGGTGTGAAATGCAGTGACATTCTTGTGAGGGAAGATCGGCGGTGAAAATAATGATGTTTCAAATTAGCAGGACAATATGCATGCAGTTTTTGTGGCGCATGTTTGTTGTTAAATATCAGCAATTACTTCCTGAGTCTATGAGCGTATATAATATGTGAATAGAAAATATGAGGGGAGGGTAGCTATGTTTCATATCTGGAGAGTAATGGCTCCTATCATTCAGTTCGTTGGATCTTTTCTTTCTTTCTTCTTTCTTTCTTTCTTTCTTTCTTTCTTTTCTTTCTTTCTTTCTTTCTTTCTTTCTTTCTTTATTTCTTTCGCTCTCTCGTTCACTCTTTCTATTGCTTGTTCTTCGTAGAATATCATTTAACATGTACTACACGTGTTTTTCGAGTGTCAACGTGGGACGCTTTCTTTGGATGGTTTGTTCATGGGCAGGTCTGGATGGTATATTATAGGATGATTGAGTTGATCTCAGCTAACAAACTAAACCAATGAACAAGTCAACCAATTAAACTAACTAAACCAGCTAACTAACTAACTAACTAACTAACTAGCGAACTAACTAACTAACTAACTAACTAACTAACTAACTAACTAACTAACGAGCGTACGAGCGAACTAACTAACTAACTAACTAACTAACTAACTAGCGAACTAACTAACTAGCTAACTAACTAACTAACTAACTAACTAACTAACTAACTAACTAACTAACTAACTAACTAACTAACTAACTAACTAACTAATTAACTAACTAACTAACTAACTAATTAACTAACTAACTAACTAACGAGCGAACGAGCGAACTTACTAACTAACTAAATAACTAACGAGCGAACTAACTAACTAACTGACTAACTAACTAACTAACTAACTAACTAACTAACTAACTAACTAACTAACTAACTAACTAACTAACTAACTAACTAACTAACTAACTAACTGACTGACTGACTAACTAACTAATTTAACTAACTAACTAACTAACGAGCGAACTAACTAACTAACTAAATAACTAACTAACTAACGAGCGAACTAACTAACTAACTGACTAACTAACTAACTAAATAACTAACTAACTAACTAACGAGCGAACGAGCAAACTAACTAACTAACTAACTAACTAACTAACTAACTAAGTAAATAACTAACTAACTAACTAACGAGCGAACGAGCGAACTAACTAACTAACTAACTAACTAACTAACTAACTAACTAACTAAATAACTAACTAACTAACGAGCGAACGAGCGAACTAACTAACTAACTAACTAACTAAATAACTAACTAACTAACGAGCGAACGAGCGAACTAACTAACTAACTAACAAGCGAACGAACTAACTAAACTAACTAACGAAATAACTTACTACCTAATTAATTAACCAATTAACTAACTAACTAAGTTACTTACCTATTAACTATATAACTATATAAATAACTAACCAACTAATTAAATATCTAACTAATCAACTGACCAATTAAGTGACTGACTAACTAAATAACTAACTAGATAACTAATTAATTAAGTGACTGATTGACTAAAAAAACTGAATAACTAAGTCACAAAAAGCCGAATGACTAACTAATTAAATAACTAACGAATTAAGTGATTAAGTGACTGACTAAAATAAAAACTAACTGTATAACTAATTAATCAACAAACCAACTAACTAAATAACTAATTAAGTGGCTGACTGATAAATTATTTAAATATCATTAATATATAAAATATTATTAATAAATTAATTAAGTGACTGAGCGACTAACTAGGTGACTAATTAGCCAACTAGCTAATTAACTAATTAAGTGTCTGGCTGAATGACTAACTAATTAACTAACTAAATAACTAATTCCTAATTTGACTAGACTGACTAACTAACTAACCAGTCACCTAACCAAGCAACCAACCAACCAACTAAACTAAGTAAACCAGCTAACTAAGTGACTGACTGACTGGCTAACTGACTGATTGACTGACTAGCTAACTAACAGACTGACTAATTGACTGACTAACAAACTCATTCACTCTTATAACACACAGCTCCTCTCTCATTTTATCCATCTTCCATTTGAACTCGCCTTCGTATCTTCAAGCTATCAGTTTAGCCACACTCACTTCCACACTATTCTTTTAATCTCTATCTTCCAGAAGAATATTAGACATTCTGGACAGCTTTAGAAGACCTGTAATACACGTCTCCTAATGATAGTTTCATCTCTATCTTTTAGCAGATGCCAATACACCATCACATTAATTCAATGACATTTTACTCACTGTTTTAATACAATCTCCCAGCAGTTATCAAGAACACGTTGTACGGTTTCCTGTTTCTTGCTTCAATTTTAATTCCTGATTCACATTTCTAACGTCAGTTTCCAATTTGAAATAAAAAATGTCTGCTTTTGTTAGTGGTTAATACGCTGGTAAGTTCGCATGTGGGAACACGTTTAATGTACCTTTTTATTACAGACATAGAATATTTCACTTGAAGCAGAAATCCCATTTGTATTTAGATGTTACTTTTTCAGAAATTGGGTAACTGATTCGGGGTATTTCTTTTTGGATTAATCCAAGGGCTTCTACTTTCTGTTAGTGGTCACTGACCCATATAATAAACAATCAGCGGTGATTAAAGTAAATGACGCGACGCTGTGCAGTCCTAAAAGACACTGGTCATATATTACTTACATTTTTTAATCAAATTCTTTTCAAAGATCTTTTATCAAATCTCGTCATTTGTCTCTGTTCTGTGTAAGCATCTCGATCGCACTGTGGGAGCCGAATCCTGCTGCCTTTGTCTCCCTGATCAATGTTCTTCTCAGTGTTTTTCTGGGTCGCCTCTTTTCCTTGTACCTGTTGTTTCCCAACGAGGGACTTGCTTTGCTATTCGGTTATTATCTCTTCTCATCACATGTTCAACATATGTCCAACGTCATTTCTTGATTACTAAAGATATTAATGGTTGACTCAAATTTCCTCGGTTGAATTCGTTCCACGCTATATCAAGTATTTTTCTTAGACTGTTATTTTCAAATGCGTTCAACTTTGTTCCAATGACACATTATATAGCATCAATAAAATCTGTTCACGGCACCCAGTCGGTTTTAGTCTTCGAGGCTGGGGCACTTATTTCTGTTTAAGACCTGCCTCGAGAGAGGCTCGGACACTTATTTCTGTTTAAGACCTGCCTCGGGAGAGGCTCGGACACTTATTTCTGTTTAAGACCTGCCTCGAGAGAGGCTCGGACACTTATTTCTGTTTAAGACCTGCCTCGGGAGAGGCTCGGACACTTATTTCTGTTTAAGACCTGCCTCGAGAGAGGCTCGGACACTTATTTCTGTTTAAGACCTGCCTCGAGAGAGACTCGGGCACTTATTTCTGTTTAAGACCTTTCTCGAGAGAGGCTCGGACACTTATTTCTGTTTAAGAGCAGCCTCGAGAGAGGCTCGGACACTTATTTCTGTTTAAGAGCAGCCTCGACAGAGACTCGGACACTTATTTCTGTTTAAGAGCTGCATGGAGAGAGACTCGGGCACTTATTTCTATTTAAGAGCTGCATGGAGAGAGACTCGGGCACTTATTTCTGTTTAAGAGCAGCCTCGACAGAGACTCGGACACTTATTTCTGTTTAAGAGCTGCATGGAGAGAGACTCGGGCACTTATTTCTGTTTAAGAGCGGCCTGGAGAGAGACTCTGGCACTTATTTCTTTTTATGAGCAGCCTCGAGAGAGGATAGGCAACTTATTTCTGTTAAAGAGCGGCCTGGAGAAAGACTAGGACACTTACTTCTGTTTAAGAGCGGCCTGGAGATGCTAGGGCACTTATTTCTGTTTAAGAGCTGCATGGAGAGAGGCTGGGGCACTTATTTCTGTTAAAGAGCGGCCCGGAGAAAGACTCGGGCACTTACTTCTGTTTAAGAGCTGCCTGAAGAGAGGCTGGGGCAATTATTTCTGTTTAAGGGCAGCCTGGAGAGAGACTCGGGCAATTATTTCTGTTTAAGGGCAGCATGGAGAGAGGCTGGGGCAATTATTTCTGTTTATGGGCAGCATGGAGAGAGGCTGGGTACTTATTTCTTTTTAAGGACTGCCTGGAGAGGCTCGGGCAATTATTTCTGTTTAAGGGCAGCATGGAGAGAGACTCGGGCAATTATTTCTGTTTAAGGGCAGCATTGACAGGAACCCAGATCACTTTTATCTTCATCAACCTTAACTCAGCGCAACAGACACTCTTATTTGTGAAAAAAGAAGGAAAATAGGCTATCGACGGACTTCACGTATAATTTATAGGAAATATGAAGCTTGTGCTCATATCTTATTAACAATTTATTACATATATCTACACCCATTGATATGATATGAGGAGCAAGACAGGGATGCATACTATCACCAAGCTTGTTCAATCTATACACTGAGCAAATCTTTAAAAAACATCACAGAGATGCCAGGCCTAAACATTAATGGAAAGATAATCAATAACCTAAGATATGCTGATGATACTGTACTGCTAGCAGAAAATCCTAAAGATCTACAACAATTACTTAATGTAATAAACATGACAAGCAAAAAATATGGACTAGATATGATTATCAAAAAGACTAAAACTATGATCATAAACAAAGGAAATACTCAAAACCTACAAGTGGATATCAAAATTGAAGGAATAGACCTGGAGACAGTTCAGAACTACAACTACCTTGGGCATACTATAACCAGTGATGGAAAATGTACAACTGAAATAAACAAAAGAATAGGAATGGCAAAAAGTAATTTTAATCTAATGAAAAAAATATACTACCATCAAAACAAATAACACCAGGGCTAAAACTAAGAACAGCAAAATGGTATATCTTCTCAGCATTCTTGTATAGTGCAGAAACATGGACTTTAGCAAGAAAACAGAACAAAAAATTGAAGCCTTTCAAATGTGGATAAATAGAAGAATAGGAAGAATTGGATGGGAAAAAAAAAAGAAATCAAATGATGAAGTCTTAAAACAACAAAAAATGAAAAGAGAACTAAGCATAATTCAAACAAAATAAATGAGATTTTTGGGGAATGTTAAAAGACACAGCAACCTATTAAAAGTAATATTGGAAGGGAAAATACCAGGTAAAAGAAGCAGAGGCAGACTAAGACTAACATGGACGAGTAACATCAAAGATTGACAAGTTAGCCAATGGCAAACTGCGCTATCAAAGCAAGAGTTTGAGCAGAATGGCGCTCCACAGTAGCCAACCTTCGATGTGGAGACTGTACTTAATGATGATAATAGGATATATATATATATCATCACCATCATTAACATTATCATCGGATCATGATCATTATCATCATTACCATCATCATCCGCAATATAATCTTTATCATCATTACCATCATCATTATCATTATCATCCGCATTATCATTACCATCATTATCATTATTAACATCATCATTATCATTATTACCACCATCATTATCATTATTACCATCATCATTATCATCATTACCATCATCATTATCATTATTATCCGCATTGTCATCATTATCATTATTATCCGCATTGTCATCATTATCATTATCATCCGCATTGTCATCATTATCATTATCATCCGCCTTATCATCATTATTATCATTATCATCATTATCATTATCTTACTCTTCTCCTTCAACTACACCTATTTCATCTCGTCTCCTCCCACACTTTGGATGTCGAGAATGATAACACGTTTAAGTTCTGTCCCTTGAGACAGCCTCATTTATTGTTTTACAATAAAAATGCAAATATTAAATGTTCTTCCCATGTCTGGAATCTCTTTACGACCCTCCTGTTTTTTTCCACTCCTATGAACAAATTCAAGTTTTGAGAACAAATTTTCATTCTTTTCTTAGCAATTCCAGAATCTTCAGAATATTGTCCCTGTTTAATGATGGAATTTTCGGTCTCATCTCAATTCCCTCTATAGAGCACCGAATTATATTCTATGTCGTTGTGGCAAATTAATCGGTTTGTGGTTTAGCATGTTTCCTAATGATGGTCCTATTTTGTCATGTCACATGTGCAGTCATGTTTCCTGACAGCAATGATTTTAATAACAATAATTTTTGTTTCGTTCTTGTATGGCTGCTGCCGCTGAGGGGAGGATGTCTAGTCTGTGAGGTTTATTGAAGGGTGGACGTGGGGGGTTGGAGCATTTGCTTGAGGATCGCTATGTTTTGACATATACTTGTGGCTATATTTGAACATATGCTTGTGGCTATATTTGGACATATGCTTGTGGCTATATTTGGACATATACTTGTGGCTATATTTGGACATATGCTTGTGGCTATATTTGGACATATGCTTGTGGTTATATTTGGACATATGCTTGTGGCTATATTTGGACATATACTTGTGGCTATATTTGGACATATGCCTGTGCCTATATTTCGACATATGCATGTGGCTATAATTGGACATATGCATGTGGTTATATTTGGGCATATGCCTGTGGCTATATTTGCACATATGCCTGTGGTTATATTTGCACATATGCTTCTGGCTATATTTGGACACATGCTTGTGGCTATATTTGGACATATGCCTGTGGTTATATTTGGACATATGCATGTGGCTATATTTGGACATATTCATGCGGCTATATTTGAACATTTGCTTGTGGCTATATTTGGAGATGTGCTTGTGGCTATATTTGGACATATGCCTGTGGCTATATTTGCACATAAGCTTGTGGCTATATTTGGACATCTGCTTGTGGCTATATTTGGACATATGCTTGTGGCTATATTTGGACATATGCTAGTGGCTATATTTGGACATATGCTTGTGGCTATATTTGGACATATGCTAGTGGCTATATTTGAACATATGCTTGTTGCTATATTTGGACATATGCTAGTGGCTATATTTGAACATATGCTTGTTGCTATATTTGGACATATGCTTGTGGCTATATTTGGACATATGCTTGTGGCTATATTTGGACATATGCTAGTGGCTATATTTGGACATATGCTTGTGGCTATATTTGGACATATGCTAGTGGCTATATTTGAACATATGCTTGTTGCTATATTTGGACATATGCTTGTGGCTATATTTGGACATATGCTTGTGGCTATATTTGGACATATGCTAGTGGCTATATTTGAACATATGCTTGTTGCTATATTTGGACATATGCTTGTGGCTATATTTGGACATATGCTTGTTGCTATATTTGGACATATGCTTGTTGCTATATTTGGACATATGCTTGTGGCTATATTTGGACATATGCTTGTGTGTAAACTTTCAGTGTTTAGTAACGTACCTACCAGGAGCCGAAAATTGCGGCTCTCGTTGCCGATGCCAGAAACTCTGGAGCCAATTTGTGCGACTTTTACTTGTTACTGAAAGGACACGATTGTCTACGACAATCAATATAAACATGATGATGATGATGATATAAAAGTTATCACAGCGTATCTTATGTTCAAACGACGTTTCTTGTATTTTTTAATGTTTCTCCTTTAAAACTTAATAAAGTCATTGTTCAGTTGTTTCATTTCATTTCCGTTCACTTCCGAAGTGAATATGAACTGATTTATTGGTTGGTTAATATAACTTCTGCCATTTTATTATACTCTTTAAGCAAACCCACAACATTCTGCACAAATTTATTTGTTCCGTTTTGTAAAGTGCTCTGCTACTCAGAAATTCATGTTTTTTAACAAGATGTCAACGCTGATATCAACATTTAATTACGTCCCATTTAGGTCCGGCTTGTACAGGAAGTATCGCCTCTCAAGGGTAGGAAGAATCGAGAGCTGGACAAATAGGAGAATACCACGGGGACGCGACGAGAGCTGTAATGGTCGAGAGTTGTGTCAAGTATTGTTAATTGATAACAGAAATTCGGTAAAGTGTGGAATAACTCACAAGGGGCAGAAAGTACACAGACGGAATCGGTAATAACTTATGAATGTGTTTAACGAGAGATAGAGCGACAGACAGACAGACAGACAGACAGACAGACAGACAGACAGACAGACAGACAGACAGATAGATAGATAGATAGATAGATAGATAGATAGATAGATAGATAGATAGATAGATAGATAGATAGATAGATAGATAGATAGATAGATAGATAGATAGATAGATAGATAGATAGATAGATAGATAGATAGATAGATAGAGGAAGAGAGAGAGATAGAGAGACTGATGGCAAGTATTTTTGTCGTGTTGAGGGTAGAAAACTCGTCACGTGTTTAAAATAATATATTCGAATCCCGACTGTGCTTTTCTCTCTCGACACCGCTGGTCTTAATTTGACCGAGATATAGATGCTTAGACCTATCGGAGACTAACGAAAAAAAAACCGTCTCATGTTCAAGATGAATAAAAAATAAAAGACTTGCCAGAAGAAAAGTAAAAAGTGAAACAAGCTGCATGCCGCTGCTCGAAAGAAAGAAAGAACGAACGAAAGAAAGAAAGAAGAAAGAAGAAAGAAAGAAAGAAAGAAATAAAGAAAGAAGAAAGAAAGAAAGAAAGAAAGAAAGAAACTGCCCCAGTAATGTGTCAACGGGCAAACAAATGTATATATAACAGCACACTCCCTGTATGTAGTACAACATGATTAGGTTCCTTCCCTTGTCTCCATTAATCATTTGTGGAAGGAATGCACAAAGATAAGCGTTCGTTATTTATTAATTGTGTGTGTGTGCATATCAGAACACTACAAAATCCATCTATCTATCTATTGACCTTTCGAGCCGTAGCCGGCCCATAGGGCGTAGACCAAGATACTCCTTCTCTTATCTGAATTTTTGTTTTAGCAGTTTTTAATTCATTTAAAGATATTTTATCAAATCTCGCCATTTGTCTCTGTTCTGTGGAAGCAGCTCTATCTCATTGAAGGAGCCGATTACTGTTGCTCTTGCCTTTCTCATCAATGTTCTTCTCAGTGTCTCTCTGAGACTACCTCTTTTCCTCTTACCTGTTGTTTCCCACCTGAGGGCCTGCGTTGCTATTCGGTTATTATCTCTTCTCATCATATGTCCAACATATGACCATCGTCTTTTCTTTATTACTGAAGATATTAGTGGTTGATTGGCGATTTCTCTAATTTCCTCGTTTGTTTTGAATTCGTTCCACGCTATACCAAGTATTTTCCTTAGACATTTTTTTTCGAATGCGTTCAACTTTGTTTCTAGGTCTCTTGTTGTTTTCCAGCTTTCACATGCATATGTAAGGATTGATAGTACATTTGATTTGAATAGTCTAAGTTTTGTGTTTGTGCTGATGAGTTTTGATTTCCACAACTTTTCAAGGCTTCTGAAAGACATTGCTGCTTTAGCTACTCTGATTCTAATTTCTTTGCTTGTATCCCGTCCCGATCAATGTGACTTCCAAGATAGATAAAGTGATCGATCACTTCCACTGGTTTGTTTTCCATGCATATTTTGTCGTCTGTTGGAATTAAGCTTTTCATGACTTTAGTCTTTTCATGTTTGATCTCAAGCCCAATTTTGCTGGCTATTGATGATAGTTCATTTGTGTTTTCCTGCATAGTTTTTATCTGACTACTGATGAGAACTATGTCATCAGCAAAGTCGAGGTCCTCCAAATGGTCTCCTTGTATCCATTCGATACCTTTATTACCAGTGCAGCATTTCTTCATTATGAAGTCCATAACAACTCCAAATAACAAGGGCTATAAAATACATCCTTGTTTAACCCCAGTTTCTATTGGGAAACATTCGCCCAGTCCTTCCTCTGTTCAAACTGCACATGTGTAACCATCATACATGTCTTTAATAATATTTATGATTTTTGATGGTAAGCCATACTGCTTCAGAATTTTCCACAAAGAATCTCTATGAATACTATCAAATGCTTTTTTGAAGTCGATTAAGTTAAGTACAAAAGGTTTTTGCTTTTCAATGTGTTCCTCCAATATAAGTCGTAGAGTAAAAATGTGGTCAAGGCAGTTTCTCCCTTTTCTAAAAACCCTGCCTGTTCTTCCCGCATTACTGTATCTATTGAATCCTTTATTCTATTTAGGATGATTTTGCAGAATAACTTTGAGGCAACTGACAAAAGTGTCACTCCTCTCCAGTTGTTACAATCTCTAAGATTGCCCTTTTTTGGGATCTTAACAATGATTCCTTTTTTCCATTTATGAGGCGTCTTCTCTGCTTTCCAAATGATGTTGAACATTTTCTGGAGATGTATTAAATGATGGCTATCAATTGCCTTGAGTATCTCAGCTGTTAACTTATCCTCTCCAGCAGCCTTGTTATTTGCCATACGCTTTAAAGGTGGTTTCTATTTCGCTCAAGGTGAAGTCATCTAAATTTACATCTAAGTCTGCTGCTGGTGTTTCAGCTTCAAAATCTATTAAACTGTGGGGTAGTGGATGGTTAAGAATTTCTTTGAAGTGTTCCGCACAACGGGCTTTTATGTCTGCGCTTGTTGTTAGCATTAATCCAGATTTGTCTAGAATTGGTGTTCCACTGAATGTATAGGTGTTTGTCAGCATCTTTTGTACAGTATAAAGAGTTCTGCTGTCTCCTGTAATTGCAGCTGTCTCTGCTTTCTCTGCCAAGTTGTCTATATAAGCTCTTGTATCTCTTCTTGCTGAACTTTTTACTTTTTTGTCAAATTCTTTGTATGTTGCTTTTGCCAGGACCTTTCCAAGATCTGTCTTTACATTAGTCATGGCTCTCTTCGCTTCTCTTCTTTCTTTGATGTATTTCCACGTGGTGTCTGAAATCCATGCTCGTTTTTCTATTTTCTTCAGTCCGGCACTTGCTTCTGCTGCTGTCATTAGTATTTTGCTCTGTGAGTTCCACATTTCATTGATATCTAAGTCTATTTCACCGAGTGCTGCATAACAATTACTTAGCTCTATGTAATCTCTTCTTGCTGAACTTTTTACTTTTTTGTCAAATTCTTTGTATGTTGCTTTTGCCAGGACCTTTCCAAGATCTGTCTTTACATTAGTCATGGCTCTCTTCGCTTCTCTTCTTTCTTTGATGTATTTCCACGTGGTGTCTGAAATCCATGCTCGTTTTTCTATTTTCTTCAGTCCGGCACTTGCTTCTGCTGCTGTCATTAGTATTTTGCTCTGTGAGTTCCACATTTCATTGATATCTAAGTCTATTTCACCGAGTGCTGCATAACAATTACTTAGCTCTATGTTAAACTTTTCCTTTATGGCTTCATCTTTCAGTTTATGACTATCAATTTTATGTGTAGTTGACCTCTTCTGTTGGTTTCTAAATTTTAATCTTATTTTCCCAATGCACAGGTTGTGGTCACTATTAACATCAGCACCTCTGTATGCTCTCACATCTATTAATGATGATCTGAATTGTTTTTTAATACATAGGTGGTCAATTTGATTAGAGGTTCTATCATCAGGAGATATCCATATAGTTTTGTGAACATTTTTGTGTGGAAATAATGTCCCACCTATAACTAAATTTTCTATTAAACATAATTCTATTAATCTTTCTCCATTCAGACTTGTATTATCACAGCCTTCTCTCCCCATTACATATTCCACTCCTACGTTGTCTTTCCAACTTTGGCGTTGAAGTCTCCCATTATAATTAAAAGATCGTGTTTTGGTATTTTGTTTATAAGTTGTAGTTGGTTATAAAAATCGCCTTTAACTTCATTATCAGCTTCGTTTGTAGGTAAAATGTGTCTACAAGCAATGAAATGGTAACGCTAAGGTACAGTCCTGTCGGGCATGACGTATCGGAATGTTACTGGTCATCTCTTAATCTGTGAAAGAAAGTCGTCGATATGGCCGAGCATTTAGTATGTTTGTCAGCTGGCCCTGGTTCAATCCCCATATTTTGTCGACGAAAACATCGGGATGGATCACTCAGTCTCTCAGAACGACGGGTGCCTGGTAAAACAGGGCGGCTTAGCGTGATGCTGACCATTAACACAGAAATGTAAAATCGTTAATGAAAGACATCTCAGCATTACACATCAGCTAAACTGTGTGTGAAGTATCTTTTATTAGTGCTATATAGAATCAATTCTGATCTATGGAGGCGAATCATGGACAGTAGACAAATAAAATGAAAAAATGATTAGATGCCACAGAGATGGGATTTCTCAGAAGAATGTTGAGACTTCCCCATCCAGCTGAAAAGACCATTGAGGAAATTCTCAAAGAGGACAACACAGAAAGAGAGCTCATAACAAACAAAACGAATTAATCAACACTTTTCGGACACATCATGAGAAGAGGAAAGTTGGAATACTTGGTTATAACTGGCAAAATACGGGGGAAGAGAGATCGCGGACGAAGAAGAGAGAAGATGCTAGATAGCTTGATGTCATGGCACGATAAACAGTCAACAAGGAATTGATGCAATGCGCTGTGAAAACAGAGAAATGTGGACGTACACGATGACCTACGCCAATCGATAAGGCACGTGACGATAAAGTGCCATTCGAACTTAACACAGCCCCACTGTCAGCGAGTCAAAAGTAAAAGTAAAGAGCCCCCGTCACACCAAGTGGCGTATATGGAATCTGGGGTTAATGACCATAATTTTTACAGACCTCCGGCACATAATTTTTGGGCCAATGGGGTAGGCATTACGCCCGTGTCGCTTTACTTTCCCAGAAAAAATCCGGTACCTATTTAAGGCTGGGTGAACCCGGATGCCGTCGATCAGGATCGAACCCAACCTCTTGTCCTTTGTAGTCCAGTTCATAGTGAGTCAAGATGAGCACAACTATAGCCCAATGTGACGTCACCAATCTTTGCGTACACTACGTATGAAGAGCCACGTCATCTGATGATGTGTACGGACTATAATGTTAATGTCATTAGCTTTTTTAGACATTGGGCACATTATTAATATTATTTTTATTTTAATTTTATTTATTTATTTTTATTTATTTTTTTTTGGGGGGGGGGGAGGGGTGGGGGGCAGGGAGTTAATGTGGTCGACATGACGTCGGTGTCATCTTTCTTTCCAAGATAAATCCGGTACCAATTTACGGCTGGGCGAGTCAGGAATACATCGATCAAACCTCTTATTCTTTGGAGTCTACGACATTAACCAGTGAGTTACCACGATCCCTATATGTGTGGAGTTGACATGTGAAACCCTCTCATATGGTACCCTGGACATGTATGTATGATCATTGCTGGTCATATGGGTGTTTGTTGAACGATCTCTACTGGCGAGCATTTTCTTCGTGTCTCGTAGATTGAGTGTTTCCCTGACATAAGGGTTTCTTTTGTGTTATTGGTGCGATAATGTGGGGGTTCAGAGGTAAGTGTTATTGGTACGATAATTGGGGGGGGGGTTTCAGAGGTAGGTGTTAATGGTACGAAATGTGGGTGTTCAGAGGTAGGTGTTAATGGTACGAAATGTGGGTGTTCAGAGGTAGGTGTTATTGGTACGATAATTGGGGGGGGGAGGGTTCAGAGGTAGGTGTTAATGGTACGATAATGTAGGGGTTTGCAGGGTGGTGTTATTTGTGCGATAACGTGGGCGTTTGTTTACAGAGTGGTGTTCTAAGAAATGGTTACCCAGGCAATCCCAGGAAGTGACGTCATTATTAAACCTTTACAGAAGCACATAACGAGAATCGTTAAAACTGTTTCCCATGCCCAAAGACCGGATGTGGTGGTAGAAGTTCTCTCTGCAGTGAATGAAGTATCAAGAAAGAACGGTACTTAACGCGATATAAGCTCCCTGTTGACGGATGTCGCACTTAATGTTGATGTTCAAAGATTGATTCATAAAAAGTATTTTAAAATGTAAATGGAGAGAGCTTGATTCTTTTCTACAAGAAACCATTTCTGTGATAAGGTAACCAATCAGGAACAGGAAGATTTTAATGCTGGTGAACCCGCAGTGTGGTGACATGAAAGATCTTTGCTTTGGTTTTTTTTTGTTTTCATCAATTAAAATACAACATTATGGGAATGCCTGCAGTGAAGCCATTACGTTCTAAAGTCAAAGTCTTGTCCAAATGCAACGCCACATTCTGGGTTCTCTGTCATTAAGTTTGCAGACGTTGACCATATTTACTGACTTTTACCACAAAATGAAAGCCAAGGGAGGATAATGGAGATAGCTGAACACTTCAGTTTATATGAAATAATACTATCATTGTAGATAAATAATACTATTATTGTAGATAAATAATACTATCATTTTAGATAAATAATACAATCATTGTAGACAATACTACTATCATTGTAGATAAATACTACTATCATTGTAGATAAATACTACTATCATTGTAGACAATACTACTATCCTCGAAGACACAATTTCAGCTGAAATAATGTTATCTTTGAAGACAATAGTTCAGCTATTATAATGCAACTATCTTCTTCATCATCAACAGCATCGTCATCATCATCATCATCAGCATCATCATCATCATCAGCATCATCATCATCAAGCACTATGCCTGCTGGCGAATGTGATCATGTCTCTCAACAACTTTCGATCTAGACACTTATTTTATCATACCTGTTGTTGACCTTCGGCCAAGCCATTCTCTTAAGCTGTCTGGTATCCTTTCTCTTTGATTTCCTCTATCTCTTCGTCCCTCAATTTTTCCAGTTGTTACAATATATTCCAGCTGTTCCCTTCTCATTACAATGCCAACAAATGATGATTGTTTCTTCCTAATATTGGAAATTAGCTCTCTTTTCATTTTGGCCTCTTCAGAACGTTTTCATTACTCTTCTTAGCTGTCCATGGTATTCTCAACATTCTTCTGTAAAACCACATTTCTACAGACTCAAGTGATTTTATTTTCTCTTGTCCTATTGTCCATGATTCACATCCATATGTTAAGACCGACGCACATAACATTTTGGAACTCTTTGTCTTGTTTCTATTGTAAAAAATGGATTGCACGGTATCTTCCTCATTTTCTGGAAGGTTACTTTTGCCTAAGCTATTCTGCATCTCACGTCTGTTGTACATCTATCCTCTGATGTTAACATTGTTCCCAGATATTTAAATTCATATACCTGTTTTAACATTGCTCCATTTGTCGTTATTGTGCATTGCGATTATGTCTTTTTTTCAATCTGGTGCTGCCCTGCTGCCCTGCTGCCCTGCTGCCCTGATGCCTTGCATCGACCTTTGCTCAGGAGCGTAAAAAGCTAAGGGAAGGTACCCTAAAGTAAAACAACCCCACTGTCTGATAATTATCAGTTTTCAGATTTTAGAACAAATTAATATGGAGAACAAATTAATATGGTGAACAAATTAATATGGAAAACAAATTAACGTGGAGAACAAATTAATACGGAGGACGAATTAATATGGAAAACAAAATAACATGAAGAACAAATTAATATGGAGAACAAATTAATGTGGAGAAGAAATTAATATGGAGAACAAATTAGTATGGAGAACAAATTAATATGGGGAACAAATTAATGTGGAGAAGAAATTAATGTGGAGAAGAAATTAATATGGAGAATAAAATAGAAATGGAAACCTAATGAGTTCACATAGGAAATGTGGGCAGAGAACAACAACAACAAATAATGTAATTAAAGCA
The DNA here is from genome assembly GCA_032433765.1 of Megaustenia siamemsis. Lineage (NCBI taxonomy): Eukaryota > Metazoa > Mollusca > Gastropoda > Stylommatophora > Ariophantidae > Megaustenia > Megaustenia siamemsis. The sequence goes on along the minus strand of JAVIAB010000047.1, from coordinate 5,340,090 downwards.
TTGTAAAGTAGAAGATACTTTGTTTTGTTCAGCCAGACGATGCTTGCGATGTTTTGACAATTAATTCCTTGTTTTCTGTGTAAGCAAATGTGTTGTGAGCTATAACTATTTGTTCAGGGCTAGGTTTTGTCACAGATAATGAACCCGAGCTAAATGTTTCGTGACCAGACAGATTTATCGTCTGGGACAGTGGTTCTCAAACTAGGGAAGTAAGGTTGTTACATGTTCACTTTCTGTTTGTTATCACTTGTCTAAGTTCATGTTGTGGTTGTGTTGGAGAAGTTGAAGATCGCTGAGTGCTTGAGGTCAGATCAGCAGATACGTTCTGCAGTATTGCTGGAATTAATTATGAATCATTACTTAGGGAATGAAAGATATGAGAGAGAGAGAGAGAGAGAAAAAACGATAAGACAGGAGATAGAAAACGCAAGAGAGAATGAGAGAGAGAACGGTAAGACTGGAGACAGAAAACGCAAGAGAAAATGAGAGAGAGAGAGAACGATAATACTGGAGATAAAAAACGCAAGAGAGAATGAGAGAGAGAGAGAACGATAAGACAGGAGATAGAAAACGCAAGAGAGAATGAGAGAGAGAGAGAGAGAGAGAGAGAGAGAACGATAAGACTGGAGATAAAAACGCAAGAGAGAATGAGAGAGAGAACGATAAGACTGGAGATATAAAACGCAAGAGAGAATGAAAGAGAGAGAGAGAGAGAAAACGATAAGAAAGGAGATAGAAAACGCAAGAGAGAATGAGAGAGAGAACGGTAAGACTGGAGATAGAAAACGCAAGAGAAAATGAGAGAGAGAGAGAACGATAAGACAGGAGATAGAAAACGCAAGAGAGAATGAGAGAGAGAGAGAGAGAAAACGATAAGACTGGAGATAAAAACGCAAGAGAAAATGAAACAGAGAGAGAGAACGATAAGACAGGAGATAGAAAACGCAAGAGAGAATGAGAGAGAGAGAGAGAACGACGATAAGACAGGATTTAGAAAACGCAAGAGAGAATGAGAGAGAGAATGATAAGACAGGAGATATAAAACGCAAGAGAAAATGAAACAGAGAGAGAGAACGATAAGACAGGAGATAGAAAACGCAAGAGAGAATGAGAGAGAGAGAGAGAACGACGATAAGACAGGATTTAGAAAACGCAAGAGAGAATGAGAGAGAGAATGATAAGACAGGAGATAGAAAACGCAAGAGAGAATGAGAAAGAGAGAATGAGAGAGAGAACGATAAGATTGGAGATATAAAACGCAAGAGAGCATGAGAGAGAGAGAGAGAGAACGACGATGAGACAGGAGATAGAAAACGCAAGAGAGAATGAGAGAGAGAACGATAAGACAGGAGATATAAAACGCAAGAGAAAATGAAACAGAGAGAGAGAACGATAAGACAGGAGATAGAAAACGCAAGAGAGAATGAGAGAGAGAGAGAGAGAACGACGATAAGACAGGATTTAGAAAACGCAAGAGAGAATGAGAGAGAGAATGATAAGACAGGAGATAGAAAACGCAAGAGAGAATGAGAAAGAGAGAATGAGAGAGAGAACGATAAGATTGGAGATATAAAACGCAAGAGAGCATGAGAGAGAGAGAGAGAGAACGACGATGAGACAGGAGATAGAAAACGCAAGAGAGAATGAGAGAGAGAACGATAAGACAGGAGATAGAAAACGCAAGAGAGAATGAGAGAGATAGAGAACGATAAGACAGGAGATAGAAAACGCAAGAGAGAATGAGAGAGAGAGAACGATAAGACAGGAGATAGAAAACGCAAGAGAGAATGAGAGAACGATAAGACAGGAGATTTAAAAAAAACGAAAGCGAGAATGAGAGAGAGAGTGACAGAGAGAGTGAGAGAAAGATATTTACTTATACCGAAAGCTTCTAATATTTTATGAGAATGGTACAGTGACAATCAATGAATTAAATGTCACGAGACATCGCAGACAGTGACAATCAATGAATTAAATGTCACGAGACATCGCAGACAGTGACAATCAATGAATTAAATGTCACGGGACATCGCAGACGACAAAGAGAGAAGAAGCTAGATAGCTTGGTGTCATGGCATGGAAACAAGTCAACAACATAACTGATACGATGCACTGTGGATTGAAGATTGTGGAAGGACATGATCACGCCAACCGGTATGGTACATGATGATTATGACATAATCTTCATCGAATGGACAATAGGACAACAGAGAAGAAACTCACTAGAGATTGTAGGAATGTCGTTTCACAGAAGAATGTTGAGAATACTAAGAGCAGCTAAGAAGAGTAATGAAAACTTCCTGAAAGAGGCCAGAGCAAAAAGGAAGAGTTAATTTCCAATATTAGGAAGAAACAATCATCATTTTTTGGCCATGTGATGAGAAGAGAACAGCCGGAATATATTGTGACAACTGGGAAAGTTGAGGGACGAAGAGATAGAGGGAAGCAAAGAGAAAAGATGCCAGTCAGCTTAAGAATGGTTTGGCAGAGGGTAAAAAAAAAAAGAAATGATAAATAACTGTCGAGATCGGAAGTTGTGGAGAGACATGATCACCTACGCCAGCAGGCATGGCACTTGATGATGATGGTATAATCTCCAACGAATTCTTGAAATCGTTCTGCCTTCAATGTTGACGGCTCTAAGATGCTAATCGGGTGTGTGTATCATAAATAATTCTTTCAAGAAATAAAAACAAAAACTCCGTATGGCATTTTCTCATTATTAGTATCTGCCGCAGGGGACATACATGACCCGAGGATAAAGGCCGCTTGTCCAGTACAGTCGCCACAGTCGGTTTTCGGTTCTGAGTTTCTATTTAATAGGGATAAGAAAAATATGAAATGAAAGGGCGGACAGGTTGGCTAGCAGCGCTATTGTTGAGGACGGTCAACCAATGGATCGGAATAAATACATTGCTCTACATCTCATCACTCTATCACTGTCTTTCTTGTCCCTTCTCCCTGCTCCCCCCAGCCACACCGGTAGTTGAAACATTCTCCTAAATCTTTGCCTATTAAATAAATACATTGCTCTACATCTCATCACTCTATCTCTGTCTTTCTTGTCCCTTCTCCCTGCTCCCCCCACCCGTCCTTATACAGTTTACCTACCACTTTTTGATTGCCCATTTATACCCAGTACATAAGGTAGTGCATAGCTCCAAACCGCTTAAAGATATTTGCCCCAATCCCAGCAGAAGCGCCCCAAATCCCAGCAAAGGCGCCCCAAAACCAACATCACAGCAGATATGATCCACACAGATTTCAATAAAACAACACTCGCCCTTTGCTCTCTCCACCGCAATGTTCTCACTTCCCAACTACTTCAGTACACACGGGGGGTAATCATTGCTAAAGGGCAAACACTAGGACGTGACCAGCAATTTAGCTTTCATATTATCGCCCTTGATTAAATAAATCACTATGCCCCGACAACACAAACAGGTCCTCTCCCACTATTCCTGCATTCGTGCGTGCAATCATGAATGTCCTCGTTCTAAAGTAAGCTTCAGTTATGTGAGGTCGATGTTACACACACACACACACACACACACACACACACACAAACACACACAAAAACACTCGCACACACAAACACACAAACACACACATACTCACACAAATTCACTCGACCTTTAACCTTTAGGGACTACTTTATGACCACTACCAGCAGCAAGAATCTTCATTTCAATCTGCCTTTAGCTGCTGTCTCTTTGAGAGTTGTCGAGATCCATCCATTCTTGTGTAATCTTAACATAATAAGTAATGATTTAGTTTACGATGAATGTTGATACCGTATGACGAAGGTAAGTTCAGCTGCGTTCACTCTAGCTGCCGCTTCGCCTTATGTCTTTTGGGTGTACTTTAGCTGCTATGATGGGGACTGCAGCTGTCTTTCTTTCTTTTTGGATCTTTGAATGAGGTGAATTTTAATTCGGATGCGATGATACCGGGGCCTTCGACCAACCATAATCATAACTCATCTCGTCTTTAGGTAAAGGTCAAGGTCAAGTAAGAGACTTGAACCGGCATCGTAGCACGCGGGTTTACACCCAATGTGCTCGGCCACCTATCCAGATATGTTTGGATATTTCTGTATAGTGTCGCCTCAAGCATCGAAACTCACGAAGCGAAACGATATTCCTCACCTTCCCAGGGTAATACTCTGGTACCCATTTCTGCCAACGGCTGGGTTGACTGTGGTTTTTTTTTTTTTCCAACCACGAGTACAATTCACACTGCTCCCAGCGGGAATCGAACACGGGTTGTCCGAACGTCGGTATTCCAGTCGTGTCATCTCGTCTTTCTCCTTTCATACCTTTGTGCTCATTGTGTAATATATGTAGGTAAGGGCGTGACATCTACAAGCCACTTGAGACTGCTGCCACCACAAAGAGGACATCATTGTGCTGGATTAAAGCTAAGACAAGTATACCAGGCTGGTAGAGAGGACATCAATGTGCTGGGTTAAAGCTAAGACAAGTATACCAGGCTGGTAGAGAGGACATCAATGTGCTGATTAAAGCTAAGACAAGTATACCAGGCTGGTAGAGAGGACATCAATGTGCTGATTAAAGCTAAGACAAGTATACCAGGCTGGTAGAGAGGACATCAATGTGCTGATTAAAGCTAAGACAAGTATACCAGGCTGGTAGAGAGGACATCAATGTGCTGATTAAAGCTAAGACAAGTATACCAGGCTGGTAGAGAGGACATCATTGTGCTGGATTAAAGCTAAGACAAGTATACCAGGCTGGTAGAGAGGACATCAATGTGCTGATTAAAGCTAAGACAAGTATACCAGGCTGGTAGAGAGGACATCAATGTGCTGATTAAAGCTAAGACAAGTATACCAGGCTGGTAGAGAGGACATCAATGTGCTGATTAAAGCTAAGACAAGTATACCAGGCTGGTAGAGAGGACATCATTGTGCTGGATTAAAGCTAAGACAAGTATACCAGGCTGGTAGAGAGGACATCATTGTGCTGGATTAAAGCTAAGACAAGTATACCAGGCTGGTAGAGAGGACATCATTGTGCTGGGTTAAAGCTAAGACAAGTATACCAGGCTGGTAGAGAGGACATCAATGTGGTGGGTTAAAACTAAGACAAGTATAGCAGGCTGGTAGAGATGACATCAATGTGGTGGGTTAAAGCTAAGACAAGTATAGCAGGCTGGTAGAGAGGACATCAATGTGGTGGGTTAAAGCTAAGACAAGTATAGCAGGCTGGTAGAGAGGACATCAATGTGGTGGGTTAAAACTAAGACAAGTATAGCAGGCTGGTAGAGAGGACATCAATGTGGTGGGTTAAAACTAAGACAAGTATAGCAGGCTGGTAGAGAGGACATCAATGTGGTGGGTTAAAGCTAAGACATGTAAGAAATCCAGACTTGAAGACACCGTAGATTCGATGAGAAGTGTGTCGTAGAGTTTGAGTTTTAGCAATTACATGAAGCTTCAACCATACTATTTTTGCCACTTGGTTCACTTCTCCTTCACATTCAGCCTTACTGCAGCTTCACAATTTGAGGCATTTATTTGCATCTCTTTGTCTTGACTTCCTAATTGTAGTATAGTTTGTGCCATGTATATAAATGTACTGTAAGCTTTTGAAACAATGCAGCAGGAGATCGAGGACTCGGAGTCATGACCAAGACGGGACTACTTCCTTAGAATGTCAAGAAGTTAAAGGGCCGAAACACTTGCACGAGAGGGGGCTCTCTTCTGATGATCAGATTGCCTCTTTCAGCAAAGCTCTGTATAGTTTCCTATTGCTGATATATATATATATATATATATATATATATATATATATATATATATATATAATATTTATATATATATAACATAATGACTGGGAACATCTGGCAAGTGATTGCACATCATGGAGAGCATGTATAAGTAATGGTATAACATCATTTGAGACTGTGCTAAGGCAAAACTTAGAAGAGAAAAGATTCATGATCCTAGTTATCCGAGAGGGTCTCATGACCCAAGAGACCAGACGCCAAAGTCACGAAGAAACCATGATTTGGAGATTCTATTAAAATAATGTTCCATCGTCTGTGCTAGGAATAGAACCAAGAACCTTCTTGTGCAGGCACCCACGCCGTACCTCTACACCACAGCCCTAGAGAAACTAATGAGAAGTTAACGAGATTTAAAATGTATGAGTACGTATCTGAACTTTACCCCACGGTTACTGAGTACTTTGTATGAATACGTATCTGACTGAACCTTACCCTACGGGTACTGAGTACTTTTTATGAATACGTATCTGACTGAACCTTACCCTACGGGTACTGAGTACTTTGTATGAATATGTATCTGACTGAACCTTACCCTAAGGGTACTTAGTACTTTTTATGAGTACATATCTGAACCTTACCCTACCAGTACTGAGTATTTTGTAGAAGAACTTTACACCACGAAGATAAACTAGTGAAGACATGCAGGTCCGGCATGACCACTGTCTGAACGAACCGGAACAGGAAGTTTGAAAACCGCAGTCGTATAAAGAACGTCGGTGGTAATAAAAGATGGACAGCAACTGGCGGAGTCACTGACTGCATTTAAACCGGAACGTTATTAAGCAATCAGCTCTACAATTAGAAGTTGATGGAGCACAGAAACCATGGGAAACTAGAAAACAGAGCTGTTAAATTAGAATCATTACGACGGACATGGAAAACATGGAGAGAAATGTTAAATAACATTGTTAAAGGAGATGGATTGACGCAGACTTGACGACGTTTGGTAATTACTCAATTACTTACTGTGCAGGGAAGACATATAAAACATGAGTAGACATGACAGTAGATACAGAAAAGGTTTAATCAGGGGATTTCAAACTTTATAAGACAAGGGTTTTATTATATTTCTTCTGTGTTAACTCGATGACTACTTTCTTCATTGCTCGATTTTAGAATAGAGGTAAATGGTCACAGGTGCGCTGTGTTCTGGTTACAGCAAGCGGTAATATAAACGCCTTTCGCCCCAACACATCCGACTTCATAATAGCATTTTTGAGGTGCCTTTCCGCTTTGATCCTTCTTTGATTGGCCAGACTAGTCCGATTGTTTCCAGGCCAAAGACAATAACATCTTGATCAGTTTTGGTTCGTTAGACTTGAAACAAATAACCGGTTATGAGTTGCTGACAACTTTCAGCCCACGTAATTGATCGCCGATATGATGTATTGGTAACTAACCTCCCCCCCTCCGAAATTCGTGTTTAATTTCTTTGAGTATAATCACGATAGAGAAACTTTCATATTTTGTACATTTTAAAAAGTATATTATATATTACTAAACAATCATTCATTCTTTGCGTCGACAGCACAGACACAATAATTTATTTTACAGTCTTTGATGATAAAAGGTCTCAACTCACAGAAAACGTTGCAAAAGATATTGTTTGTTTAATGGTTGCAAGATGATGTCTACATTGGGTTTGTAATAAAAGTTTGACTAGCTTTGTACACAGGCAGTGAGTTGAGTCATTGCAGAAGACAACGATGCGTGGTCACTTTTGTTTCCGTCCCTGTACATGCGGGGGTACGGGGAAATGAAAGAGCGGACAGGCTGGCTAGCTGTGCTGTTTCTGTGATGGTAAACCAATGGATCAGGCAGATATTTTTAATGCGCTGCGAGATGCGGGAAGGGGACAGGACTTCGACAGCCATGAGCCCACGTCACTTTGGTTGTGAGAAATGGGAATAAAGATGGGTACAACCAGAAACGAGAGTCTTAGTGGGCGCATAAGAGGACTTGTCAAGCAACACAGAGCTGGAGTCGTCAGTCGCTGGATGTTGTGCGACATGCTGAGCAGCAATGGGCAAACTCGTAGTGCAATGATTATAACCCACAAATAACTCAATAAAGATGATAACCCACAAATAACTCAATAAAGATGATAACCCACAAATAACTCAATAAAGATGATAACCAACAAATAACTCATTAAAGATGATAACCAACAAATAACTCAATAAAGATGATAACCCACAAACAACTCAATAAAGATGATAACCAACAAATAACTCAATAAAGATGATAACCCACAAATAACTCATTAAAGATGATAACCAACAAATAACTCAATAAATCAGAGATGATAATCCACAAATAACTCAATACATCAATGTCCGCTAGAGGCTGTAAAATACATAAACCCATACAGAATGAACATTAACGTAGGTATCTTCATTTCAAGGCAATTTAGGAATTTTACCCAATAGTTTTTAGATCACTGGTTTGAAAACTTTTGAAAGGTTTCCGGGCAGCATTGAACCAGCTTATTAGAGTTAATATGAATGGAAGACCTATAGACAGTAATTGCATACATAAATAGGTATCGATAACAATTTGAGCGTACGATGCTGATATCGAGAGTATCGCACTCACCAAAGCATGATGGGCCAGAATGAAGTCTGCGACAGACAGCCGTGATTACGTGTAATGGCCCGTGTATGGAACAATCTGTTCAGGATAGTCTCTCTCTCTTTGAGCACTTTAGCTTTTCAGAAAACGGTTCTTGTTTCTCCATCATATGAGTACTTAATCTTGAGACGAGCACGTCTTGTATGCATTTTACGACATCAATTGCTGCACGGTCTCTCAAACACATTGCGACATTATCCCCTTTTATCAGAGTCCACATCTTAAAATCGGCACGTCTTGTAAACATTTCACATAGAACCTTCTTGAGTTTCTCACTTACTGATATTATCTTCAATCATTTCAACTCATTGGCCTATCTAAATTCTGCTGTATTTCTTTTTAACTAGATTTCCCACGTATAGCACTTCCTTTTAGCGGTTGCCCTGATGAGTTCTCTCATTTTATTTATTTTCTCCATTGATTCCAGAATGTTCTTGCTAGTGTTCTGTTCTTGGTGTTCTTTGCTGCCGATATAATTAGAATTGTAATGTTCATTGTTGCCGATAAAATTAGAATTATAATGTTCTTTGCTGCCAGCAAGTTGAGAAATCTTCCTCTTTTTCTGTCAACACATTGAAAAATCTAACTATTTTCCTGCCAACACGTTGAGAAATGTACATTTTTTTTTCTGTCAACGCGTTGATAAATCTACTTTACTCTATTGTACCGTTTCTGCCGCTAAGTCTGAATTTACATTTTTTAAATTGTCGAATTATTTAATTCTCTTTACTATCGATACTTTCCTAATTCTAATGTTCTTTTTTCTTGATAAATTTAGAATTCTAATTTGTGTTCCTGTTGGTAAGTCATGCACAGCTGTTTGTTTTCATCTCAAAGTGGCACTTTAGTTCTAACCTCGGAAACGTTACATCGCTTATGGATGAAGCTATTGTGAGTCTAGTACGTTCCCCTCAATCTTAGAATTGATATTGTGTGAAAGTGGTTCCAATTTGTGACATCACACACAAAAGTTAAGAGTTACAGCAGATTAAATAGTTATACATGAATGAGTTTATAGAAGTTAATGCTTATAGCATTAACAAATAAAAAAAAAATAAACGAATGGCACATCTGAGAGTTTCGGGAGATGGATTATCGCATTGTTAACCACAAGCGTTTTATAATTTCAAGATAGAGATTCTTCTAATCATCTCGGATGTGCAATCAAAAAACCATTTGAGTTTCGCCTTTCTGGAAAAGCAAACAAATAACCAAATATACTAAAGTATCAGTGTCAAACAGCTGTGCTTGAATTATAAATTTTCTTTGGTTTCGATGGAAAAGTAGATGACCTACAAGAACACATAAATAGAAGACCTACAAGAACACTTAAATAGAAGACCAACAAGAACACTTAAATAGAAGACCAACAAGAACACTTAAATAGCAGAGGAAAAGAACACTTAAATAGAAGACCTACAAGAATACTTAAATAGAAGACCTACAAGAATACTTAAATAGAAGACCTACAAGAATACTTACATAGAAGACCAACAAGAACACTTAAATAGAAGACCAACAAGAACACTTAAATAGAAGACCTACAAGAATACTTACATAGAAGACCTACAAGAATACTTAAATAGAAGACCAACAAGAACACTTAAATAGAAGACCTACAAGAACACTTAAATAGAAGACCAACAAGAACACTTAAATAGAAGACCAACAAGAACACTTAAATAGAAGACCAACAAGAACACTTAAATAGAAGACCAACAAGAACACTTAAATAGAAGACCAACAAGAACACTTAAATAGAAGAGGAAAAGAACACTTAAATAGAAGACCTACAAGAACACTTAAATAGAAGACCTACAAGAACACTTAAATAGAAGACCAACAAGAACACTTAAATAGAAGACCTACAAGAACACTTAAATAGAAGACCAAAAAGAACACTTAAATAGAAGAGGAAAAGAACACTTAAATAGAAGACCTACAAGAACACTTAAATAGAAGACATACAAGAACACTTAAATAGAAGAGGAAAAGAACACTTAAATAGAAGACCTACAAGAACACTTAAATAGAAGACCTACAAGAACACTTAAATAGAAGACCAACAAGAACACTTAAATAGAATAGAAAAAGAACACTTAAATAGAAGACCTACATGAACACTTAAATAGAAGACCAACAAGAACACTTAAATAGAAGACCAACAAGAACACTTAAAAAGAAGAGGAAAAGAACACTTAAATAGAAGAGGAAAGGAACACTTAAATAGAAGACCTACAAGAACACTTAAATAGAAGACCTACAAAAACACTTAAATAGAAGACCAACAAGAACACTTAAATAGAAGACCCACACGAACACTTAAATAGAAGAGGAAAAGAACACTTAAATAGAAGACCAACAAGAACACTTAAATAGAAGACCAACAAGAACACTTAAATAGAAGACATACAAGAACACTTAAATAGAAGACCAACAAGAACACTTAAAAAGAAGACCTACAAGAACACTGAAATAGAAGACCAACAAGAACACTTAAATAGAAGACCAACAAGAACACTTAAATAGAAGACCTACAAGAATAGTTAAATAGAAGACCTACAAGAACACTTAAATAAACGACCAACAAGAACACTTAAATAGAAGAGTAAAAGAACACTTAAATAGAAGACCTATAAGAACACTTAAATAGAAGAGGAAAAGAACACTTAAATAGAAGACGTACAAGAATACTTAAAAAGAAATCCTACAAGAACACTTAAATAGAAGACCTATAAGAATACTTAAATAGAAGACCAACAAGAACACTTAAATAGAAGAGGAAAAGAACACTTAAATAGAAGACCTACAAGAACACTTAAATAGAAGAGGAAAAGAACACTTAAATAGAAGACCTAAAAGAACACTAAAATAGAAGAAAAAAAGGACACTTAAATAGAAGAGGAAAAGAATACTTAAATAAAGAGGAAAAGAACACTTAAATAGAAGAGGAAAAGAACATTTAAATAGAAGACCTACAGAACATTAAAATAGAAGAGGAAAAGAACACTTAAATAGAAGAGGAAAAGAATACTTAAATAGAAGAGGAAAAGAACAGTTAAATAGAAGAGGAAAAGAACATTTAAATAGAAGACCTACAAGAACATTAAAATAGAAGAGGAAAAGAACACTTAAATAGAAGATGAAAAGAATACTTAAATAGAAGAGGAAAAGAACAGTTAAATAGAAGAGGAAAAGAACACTTAAATAGAAGACCTAAAAGAACACTTTAATAGAAGAGGAAAAGGACACATAAATAGAAGAGGTAAAGAACGCTTAAATAGAAGAACTACAAGAACACTTAAATAGAAGAGGAAAAGAACATTTAAATAAAAGACCTTCAAGAACACTTAAATAGAAGAGGAAAAGAACAATTAAATAGAATACTTTCAAGAACACTTAAATAGAAGAGGAAAAGAACTTTTAAATATAAGACCTACGAGAACACTTAAATAGTAAACCTACAAGAACACTTAAATAAAAGAGGAAAAAAACTTAAATAGAAAACCTACAAGAACACTTAAATAGAAAACCTACAAGAACACTTATATAAAAGCCCTTCAAGAACACTTAAATAGAAGAGGAAAAGAACACTTAAATAGAAGACATTCAAGAACACTTAAATAACAGAGGAAAAGAACACTTAAATAGAAGACCAACAAGAACACTTAAATAGAAGAGGAAAAGAACATTTAAATAGAAGACCTACAAGTTCACTTAAATAGAATAATCTACAAGAACACTTAAATAGAAGACCTACAAGAACACTTAAATAGAAGACCTACAAGAATACTTAAACAGAAGACCCACAAGAACACTTAAATAGAAGACCTACAAGAACACTAAAATAGAAGAGGAAAAGAACACTTAAATAGAAGACCTCCAAAAACACTTAAGTAGAAGACCTACAAGAACACTGAAATAGAAGACCTACAAGAACACTTAAATAGAAGACCTACAAGAATAGTTAAATAGAAGACCTACAAGAACACTTAAATAAACGACCAACAAGAACACTTAAATAGAAGAGTAAAAGAACACTTAAATAGAAGACCTATAAGAACACTTAAATAGAAGAGGAAAAGAACACTTAAATAGAAGACGTACAAGAATACTTAAAAAGAAATCCTACAAGAACACTTAAATAGAAGACCTATAAGAATACTTAAATAGAAGACCAACAAGAACACTTAAATAGAAGAGGAAAAGAACACTTAAATAGAAGACCTACAAGAACACTTAAATAGAAGAGGAAAAGAACACTTAAATAGAAGACCTAAAAGAACACTAAAATAGTAGAGGAAAAGAACACTTAAATAGAAGAGGAAAAGAATACTTAAATAGAAGAGGAAAAGACTAGTTAAATAGAAGACCTACAAGAACACTGAAATAGAAGACCTACAAGAACACTTAAATAGAAAACCTACAAGAACATTCAAAAAGAAGACCCACAAGAACACTTAAGTAGAAGACCTACAAGAATACTTAAATAGAAGACCCACAAGAACACTTAAATAGTAGAGGAAAAGAACACTTCAATAAAAGACCTACAAGAACACTAAAATAGAAGAAGAAAAGAACACTTAAATAGAAGACCTAAAAGAACACTAAAATAGTAGAGGAAAAGAACACTTAAATAGAAGAGGAAAAGAATACTTAAATAGAAGAGGAAAAGACTAGTTAAATAGAAGAGGAAAAGAACACTTAAATAGAAGACCTACAAGAACACTTTAATAGAAGAGGAAAAGAACACTTAAATAGAAGAGGAAAAGAATACTTAAATAGAAGAGGAAAAGAACAGTTAAATAGAAGAGGAAAAGAACACTTAAATAGAAGACCTACAAGAACACTAAAATAGAAGAGGAAAAGAACACTTAAATAGAAGAGGAAAAGAATACTTAAATAGAAGAGGAAAAGAACAGTTAAATGGAAGAGGAAAAGAACACTTAAATAGAAGACCTACAAGAACACTTTAATAGAAGAGGAAAAGAACATTTAAATAGAAGACCTACAAGAACACTTAAATAGGAGAGGAAAAGAACACTTAAATAGAAGACCTACAAGAACACTTAAATAGAAGAGGAAAAGAACATTTAAATAGAAGACCTACAAGAACACTTAAATAGAAGAGGAAAAGAACATTTGAATAGAAGACCTACAAGAACACTTAAATAGAGGACCTACAAGTTCACTTAAATAGGAGAGGAAAAGAACATTTAAATAGAAGACCTACAAGAACACTTAAATAGAGGACATACAAGTTCACTTAAATAGAAGAGGAAAAGAACTTTTAAATAGAAGACCTACAAGAGCACTTAAATAGAAGACCAACAAGAACACTTAAATAGAAGAGGAAAAGAACACTTAAATAGAAGACCTACAAGAACACTTAAATAGAAAACCTACAAGAACACTTAAATAGAAAACCTACAAGAACACTTAAATAGAAGAGGAAAAAAACACTTAAATAGAAGACCTTCAATAACACTTAAAAAGAAGATGAAAAGAACACTTAAATAGAAGACCTACAAGAACACTGAAATAGAAGACCAAACGAACATTAAAATAGAAGATCTTCAAGAACACTTAAATAGAAGACCTATTGGTGGTTATATGGGTGGAAACTCGCGTACTAAGACGCCGGTTCAAGTCTCGTACTTTACCTTTACCTACAAGAACACTTAAATAGAAGATCTCCAAGAACACTGAAATAGAAGATCTACAAGCACACTTAAATAGAAGACCTACAAAAACACTTAAATAGAATAACATACAAGAACACTTAAATAGAAGACCTACAAGAGCACTGATATAGAAGACCTACAAGAAAACTTAAATAAAAGACCTACAAGAGCACTGATATAGAAGACCTACAAGAACACTTAAATGGAAGACCCACAAGAACACTTAAATAGACTTAACAGCACAGGCACAAAATACAACATGAAACTCAACATAAACAAAACAGAAATCATGAATATCCAAACAGAGAAATAAGGCATCAACATAACAATATACATCAACTGATTAAAATAAGAGGAGTAATTGAAATGTCTAGGAAGTCTAGTGAGAAACGACAATACACAAGCAGCAGAAACAGACTCAAGATGCAACACAGTTTGTCGAATTATCTGACAACTATTGTCCAACAAGGAAATAACTCTATAGGTAAAACGGGCACTCTACAACACAATCGAATACCAATGTTGCGCTGCCGATGCCAGATCTGGACCCTAGATGCAAGAAGAACACGAAGAAAACTCACCAGCGAGATGAAATGAGTTAGACGAATGACAAGAAACAGCCTGAGGGATAAGATCAGAAATGAAGAACTGGGAAACAAGTTAGGAATAATTTCCGCTATAGAGTGCATAAAGAAACAACAAATGCAATGGTTTGTCCACGTGATAGAGCAGAAAGATCAAAACACAACACAACGAGCCATCTATAAACGTTGCGAGAACACCAGATCCAAGGGCCAACCAGAAAAGATTAATTTACGGAATATTAGAAACACTAGGAAACATAACAACAGCAGAGGCAATCAGAAGAGCAAAAGACCGCACATTATATCTCCTCTCGGAGCTGAAAGGCAAATGAAGAAGGAAATAAGAAAATTTGGTATCGATAAGTACAGAATTCTTATTGAAAATCAAATGTTTGCTCATTGCACCGTTTGGTTTCATCTTTCGCAATACAATTTCTTATGAGACTGCCTTCGTGAAATGAGTGCTTCTAGATTTTTTTATATTTAAATATGATGGTGTTAACATTTACTGAAGCGAAACAAAGTTGAGAGATGTGGTATAATCCAGCACTTACTAGTTACAATAACACAAGGAACAATGTCGGATATTGCAGGGAATATTGATGGGATCAATAACTCGCGCTGGGAAATTTGGATGGAATCAATACTTGAATTATCAAAAGAAATGATTCAAAGATAAAAAATGTAGAACTGTTGAGAAAACAGTGGGAGAAACAAGTTTACACTAGGTGAAGTGATGTAATCAACACCGGTAGATCAAAAATATATCAACAATACATATATTAATTAATGCACTAAATTATTGGAATAATTTACTTTGTCGGCCTTTTTCTATTTTTTCGTTCAGCTTTGAAGAAAGAGATCGTTTTTGGTTCTCTCATATTTTATTGTTGCTTTTATTGTTGCTCTTTTAGTTCAGCATTTAGTTTTCCGAGTGTTCCTGTAAGTCCATCTATGCATCATTATTAAGGATCCCCTCTAGTCTCTCGTTACTGGGCCGTTTATCCCAAGTTGTGTAACGTGACTAAATCGTCCCACGTTGTGTAACGTGACTAAATCATCCCACGTTGTGTAACGTGACTAAATCGTCCCACGTTGTGTAACGTGACTAAATCGTCCCACGTTGTGTAACGTGACTAAATCATCCCACGTTGTGTAACGTGACCAAAACATCCCACGTTGTGTAACGTGACCAAATCATCCCACGTTGTGTAACGTGACAAAATCATCCCACGTTATTCATCTTTTGTTGACTTGTCCAGCTGTTATGTTTCCTAGTGTTTCTAATATTCTATCAATCCATCTTTTGTTCTTGTGTTGACTTCTCCAGCTGTTATGTTTCCCAGTGTTTCTAATATTCCATCACTCCATCTTTTGTTCTTGTGTTGACTTCTCCAGCTGTTATGTTTCCCAGTGTTTTTAATATTCCATCACTCCATCGTTTTCGTTGTGGGCCCTTGAGTCTTATAACTTTATTGAAGACTCGTCGAAAAATCAATCAACTGGAGAAACGAACGCGTGTCACCAGCAATCAACTGGAGAAACGAACGCGTGTCACCAGCGAGCAACTGGAGAAACGAACGCGTGTCACCAGCGAGCAACTGGAGAAACGAACGCGTGTCACCAGCGAGCAACTGGAGAAACGAACGCGAGTCACCAGCAATCAACTGGAGAAACGAACGCGAGTCACCAGCAATCAACTGGAGAAACGAACGCGTGTCACCAGCAATCAACTGGAGAAACGAACGCGTGTCACCAGCGAGCAACTGGAGAAACGAACTCGTGTCACCAGCGAGCAACTGGAGAAACGAACGCGAGTCACCAGCGAGCAACTGGAGAAACGAACGCGAGTCACCAGCAATCAACTGGAGAAACGAACGCGTGTCACCAGCAATCAACTGGAGAAACGAACGCGTGTCACCAGCGAGCAACTGGAGAAACGAACGCGTGTCACCAGCGAGCAACTGGAGAAACGAACGCGAGTCACCAGCAATCAACTGGAGAAACGAACGCGTGTCACCAGCGAGCAACTGGAGAAACGAACGCGAGTCACCAGCGAGCAACTGGAGAAACGAACGCGAGTCACCAGCAAGCAACTGGAGAAACGAACGCGAGTCACCAGCGAGCAACTGGAGAAACGAACGCGTGTCACCAGCAAGCAACTGGAGAAACGAACGCGTGTCACCAGCAAGCAACTGGAGCCACCTGATTGAACACTTCGTGCTATATCTTTATCCAATTGTGTAGTCCATCAAATACGAGTGATGAAGACAGCACACTACAACTAATTGTTGTTTTATTCTATGTTTGCTTGTAACAAGTTAAGCCCGATGCGGACCCAGACTAACCTAGGACATGTTTTCATTGCAGATTGGTGGTTATCAATTTCTACAGCCTTTCTAGTTTGTCGTCCTTATTCAGTTGATATTCTTATGCCTGTCTCACAATACGTAGTTTCATGTCGAAAGGTGTTCGCCAAATAGTTCTTTCTTGTGCCTCGATTTCCCAAGTGTTAAAATGACTGCTCAAGCCCTTTAAATGAAGTCTCGAGCGTGTATTTACATCGCTTCTTTTGTCCACATTGTTGGCTCTTACTTGTCTACAGTTCACCATATTATTACATTTTTGATAGTCGGTAGTTTGGCATGTGAGCTATATGACATACCCAGAGGGTTTATATTAATTTACACGATTAATTTGTGTTCACTGAGGTTTACCTAGGTTCAGGTGTTGAATCAATGGTAACCCTCTAGGCAGGCCATATAGTGTCAGGTTTACCTAGGTTCAGGTGTTGAATCAATGGTAACCCTCTAGGCAGGCCATATAGTGTCAGGTTTACTCATTAATTCAACGGTTGATCAACTAATTCTCTCCCTGTAACTGAAGGTATTCTAGTAATTGTGTGTAAATATGCAGTATCGCTGGACCAGGAACGTGCCCATTAACATCCTGGCCTCCGGCTTGTTTGAAACAAGCAAGATCACAGAACACAAGATACACAACGAAAGCCTTCGTGACAATTTTTAGACCTCTGGTTGATTATTTTTTCTTAATAATGGAAGAGAGTTCGTTATTTGTTATTTTGTGCTATCACCTAGCAATCAGCAGATGAGCAGGTCTATTCTCACAATTATAGCTTGATGTGTAAACTATAGTGTTGGGGACAGGTTGTGTAATCTGTGGCAGATGAGCAGGTCTATTCTCACAGACGTTTGCTGTGCCACTGAGTACGGGTTCGATCCTGCTTTGGTCCATATATTGTTCTTTGTATTTTTTCTGTTGTTGATTATTTGCCATTTTTTTCCGAGAGCTGTAAACATACCTCTTCATCTGAATTGATTACCTGTAACTCTAACTGAGAGAGCTGAAAACCCATGTCTGCCAGTTTTCCTTTTGTGTTAAGACTGTAAACAACGATGGAACTAGCATCGCCACATGCCTGCTTGGCCCCTCAAACATTAATTTTAATTTACTTTTTTTTTTAAAAATGGTTTTTGTTGTAAAAGAATCGTCTGCGTCATTCCTCTTCTCTTGTCCTCCTGCTGTAACGTGACGTGTTGCAGGGAGGAGACATGTGTAACTCTCAAGTGGTTTAGCTGTTGTCATCTTCAATTTCTTTAGCGACTAATCCAATCTGGCCACATTTATTCGTCGTCTATGCCTTGTTGTGTGATATTGACATGAAGCATGTTCGTGTTGTGTTAACAAAATATCTGGTCAGATATCTGTTCGAACATTTTAATTCCCTGAAATTCGACATTGTCTTTTACTGAAATGACCCTGCACTGACAGAACTGATACGATGCACTGTAGATAGAGGATTGTGGAAGGACATGATCGCCCACACCAACCGGTATGGCAAATGATGATGGTGACGATGATGAAATTGTCCCTGCAGTTTTCCCAGTTTCACCGTTTAACTCTATCCCAACTTGTTGCATATCGTCCTATGTATCCTAATGCGCTTGAAGTGTGTGATTTTATGTTTGGATTTTTTCACGAAAACAAAAGACAATCTCACAAACATCAGGGAAGAGAATCGATTCATTCTGAACAAAATGTGACAGAAAAATCATTAAGATAACTCGGATAATGAAAAAGAGCAATGAAAACATATTAACAGATTTACACATTAAAAAGAACAGACTTATAAACACCATTCTACAGAGGAAATTAAAATACTATGGCCACGTCTAAAGACACCACAGCGGGCTGGAAAGAACAATAATGGATAGCAAGGTTCCTGAGTGACGCATCAGGGGCAGACCAAGATGAAGGTGGTTTCAAGACAGCTAGGAAACCTTGAACTTAACAATTGTAGAAGTGGGAGATCTGACTCGAGACAAAGATTATTTCAGATGAGCTGTGGTGGATGCAACGTTCTGTGGAAGATCTGGCTAGAGACATAGATTATTTCAGATGAGCTGTGGTGGATGCAACGTTCTGTGGAAGATCTAGCTAGAGACAGAGATTATTTCAGATGAGCTGTGGTGGATGCACCGTTCTGTGGAAGATCTGGCTAGAGACAGAGATTCTTTTAGACTGGCTGTGCTGAATGCAACTTTCAGCAAAGGGCCGACCTGATGATGGTGTTTTCAAGACCTCCAAGTTTATCATTAGTAGCTTACTATAGGACCTGGCTATTGTTCAGCCTCTGCCATTTTTTTCTGATTTGAGATCAGTACTTGCTCTTTGTGCATGTCTTTGAATTATATTTTTTTCTAGCGTAATTGACTTAGGCGTCGACGGTAGTCTCCCTTTACTGGTTTAGCTACGTAAAATCATGATATGTTTATTTTATGCAATATAAGTTCAAACAGTGTAAGTTCCTATTTACTTAACGTATAGATGTCTCAGTGTCAGTCCTTAACGTTTAGATGTATGAGCATCAGTTCTTAACGTATGGATGTCTCAGTATCAGTCCTTAACGTATGGATGTCTCAGTATCACTGGTTGATGTATAGGTGTCTCAGTATCAGTCCTTAACGTATAGATGTCTCAGTATCAGTTCATAACGTATGGATGTCTCAGTATCACTGCTTGACGTATAGGCGTCTCAGTATCACTGCTTGACGTATAGGTGTCTCAGTATCAGTCCTTACCGTATAGATGTCTCAGTATCAGTCCTTAACGTATATATGTCTCAGTATCAGTACCTGACGTATAGATGTCTCAGTATCAGTGCTTACCGTATAGATGTCTCAGTATCAGTACCTGACGTATAGATGTCTCAGTATCAGTGCTTACCGTATAGGTGTCTCAGTATCAGTTCTTAACCTATGGATGTCTCAGTATCAGTCCTTAAAGCATGGATGTCTCAGTATCAGTTCTTAACCTATGGATGTCTCAGTATCAGTTCTTAACCTATGGATGTCTCAGTATCAGTTCTTAACCTATGGATGTCTCAGTATCAGTTCTTAACGTATGGATGTCTCAGTATCAGTCCTTAAAGCATGGATGTCTCAGTATCAGTCCTTAACGTATAGATGTCTCAGTATCAGTCCTTAACGTATAGATGTCTCAATATCAGTCCATAACGTATGGATGTCTCAGTATCAGTCCTTAACGTATGGATGTCTCAGTATCAGTCCTTAAAGTATGGATGTCTCAGTATCAGTCCTTACCGTATAGATGTCTCAGTATCAATCCTTAACGTTAGATGTCTCAGTATCAGTACCTGACGTATAGATGTCTCGGTATCAGTGCTTAACGTATAGATGTCTCAGTATCAGTCCTTAACGTATAGATGTCTCAGTATCAGTCCTTAACGTATAGATGTCACAGTATCAGTGCTTAACGTATAGATGTCTCAGTATCAGTGCTTAACGTATAGATGTCTCAGTATCAGTGCTTAATGTATAGATGTCTCAGTATCAGTATCTGACGTATAGATGTCTCAGTATCAGTCCTTAACGTAAAGATGTCTCAGTATCAGTCCTTAACGTATATATGTCTCAGTATCAGTACCTGACGTATAGATGTCTCAGTATCAGTGCTTACCGTATAGATGTCTCAGTATCAGTACCTGACGTATAGATGTCTCAGTATCAGTGCTTGACGTATAGATGTCTCAGTATCAGTTCTTAACGTATAGATGTCTGAGTATCAGTCCTTAACATATAGATGTCTCAGTATCAGTCCTTAACGTATAGATGTCTCAGTATCAGTACCTGACGTATAGATGTCTCAGTATCAGTGCTTAACGTATAGATGTCTCAGTATCAGTACCTGACGTATAGATGTCTCAGTATCAGTGCTTAACGTATAGATGTCTCAGTATCAGTGCTTAACGTATAGATGTCTCAGTATCAGTGCTTAACGTATAGATGTCTCAGTATCAGTGCTTAACGTATAGATGTCTCAGTATCAGTGCCTGACGTATAGATGTCTCAGTATCAGTCCTTAACGTATAGATGTCTCAGTATCAGTGCTTAACGTATAGATGTTTCAGTATCAGTGCTTAACGTATAGATGTCTCAGTATCAGTGCTTAACGTATAGATGTCTCAGTATCAGTACCTGACGTATAGATGTCTCAGTATCAGTGCTTAACGTATAGATGTCTCAGTATCAGTCCTTAACGTATAGATGTCTCAGTATCAGTGCTTAACGTATAGATGTCTCAGTATCAGTGCCTGGTATATATGTCTCAGTATCAGTGCTTAACGTATATATGTCTCAGTATCAGTCCTTAACGTATAGATGTCTCAGTATCAGTGCTTAACGTATAGATGTCTCAGTATCAGTGCCTGACGTATAGATGTCTCAGTATCAGTGCTTAACGTATAGATGTCTCAGTATCAGTACCTGACGTATAGTTGTCTCTGTATCAGTACTTAACATATAGATGTGTCAGTATCAGTGCTTAACGTATAGATGTCTCAGTATCAGTACCTGACGTATAGATATCTCAGTATCAGTACCTGACGTATAGATGTCTCAGTATCAGTACCTGACGTATAGATGTCTCAGTATCAGTGCTTAACGTATAGATGTCTCAGTATCAGTGCCTGACGTATAGATGTCTTAATATCAGTTAATGGTTTTAGTCTATGTTGCCGACAGCTAGATTCTATTTCCAGTCTTTTTTAATGTACTTGCCGGCGAGGATGGTATTACCTAAATTTGGAAAAAGGGGAGGGGAGGGAGACAGGCAAATAATTGCAGTGCTGCGGTAAAGCTGGTAGCAGGGTTCAAGTAGTGGGGTGTAACGTACACGCCTACAAGGTATTGGTGACAGCTTGACAAACAATGACAAAACAAAACAACATGATGACGTTCGTGTCCACATGCGGTCTTCTTCACAAAACAGGGGCAACACAAACGGACAATGAAATGAAGTTAACTCTATGTTCTAGAATTAGCGGGATTAGTAGATCAAGGAGAAATGAATATAAAATAATAAATGAAATTACATTTCTTACTTTATTTAGCTTTTTTGCGTTGTTGATAATGTAACTTTTGTATTATTATTATTATTTATTTTAATCGTGTATACCCCATGTAACAAAATGAAAGTTAATACCGACCATCTATTTCAAATGTATTCATCATCATTTATTACTTCTATCTCCGTCTTAGTTTCCGGAAATTATTTTTGGGTATTCCAGAGATGAGATAATTAGAACCAAAAGATTGCTCAACGCCCAATCTACGTGCGTGTTTTCAACTTTTCTACGTAGCTCTAATGATAAATTTCGAATAATCGAATATTTCGTGCTGTCTCCCAGTTTTTAACGAAACTAACGACATAAAGGACAACAATATTCGATTTCATAAAATGTATCTTTCTATTTCATGGTTTTCTCAAGTACACTTTTTTATGTTTAACATTTATCATTGAAACCAAAGCTGCTGACTATCTCTATGTTCGTGCCTCGGTGACACTCATGACGTCACGCATTTTATTTCCTGGACACTGTCAGGGGGTTTTCCCAGCACACCTGTTTATAACTGATATTTTAGTTGCATTACTATTATGCTCATTCAAATCAATTAAATCCTTCTTACCCAATTTTTCGCAGCATAGGTCACGGAGAAGGTATCTACACTCTTTCTCTTTGGACCTTCTCCCTACTTCTCTCCAGTCCAAGTCATGTTCTTAAGCGTTTCCCTTCTGGCCTTGACTGCATGACTTCATACTTTCTGGTTGCAGTGTCCCTTCCGTTTCCAAGAAGGGAATAGTTGATTTCCTTGTCCATGTTTATGTTGAATCTGTCTACATATCACAAGCTGTTAGCCTAGTGCACAAACAAATAATCAACTTGAGTGTACAAACAAATAATCAACTTGAGTGTACCAACAAATAATCAATTTGAGTGTACAAACAAATAACCAACTTGAGTGTACAATCAAATAATCAACTTGAGTGTACAAACAAATAATCAACTTAAGTGTACAAATAAATAATCAACTTGAGTGTACAATCAAATAATCAACTTGAGTGTACAAACAAATAATCAACTTAAGGTTACAAACAAATAATCAACTTAAGTGCACAAACAAATAATCAACTTAAGTGTACAATCAAATAATCAACTTGAGTGTACAAACAAATAATCAACTTAAGTGTACAAACAAATAATCAACTTAAGTGTGCAAACAAATAATCAACTTAAGTGTACAAACAAATAATCAACTTAAGTGTGCAAACAAATAATCAACTTAAGTGTACAAACAAATAATCAACTTGAGTGTACAAGCAAATAATCAACTTAAGTGTGCAAACAAAAAATCAACTTAAGTGTACAAACAAATAATCAACTTAAGTGTACAAACAAATAATCAACTTGAGTGTACAAGCAAATAATCAACTTGAGTGTACAAGCAAATACTCAAATTGAGTGTATCAACACATAATCAACTTGAGTGTACAAAGAATAATCAACTTGAGTGTACAAAGAATAATCAACTTGAGTGTACCAACAAATAATCAACTTGAACGTACTAACACATAATCAACTTGAGTTTACTAACACATAATCAACTTGAGTGTACAAAAACATAATCAACTTGAGTGTATAAATAAATAATCACTTAATCGTACCATCAAGTAATAAACATGAAAGTATCACAGAATAATCATATATAGGCTATACATCCTATATCATCACATGAACAAAGTAACTAAAATATTAACGACAAACAAATGTGCATCTAAAACAATTTGAGAATAATACCGCGTTTAAATACAAGGTAATGACAACATATATATATATATATATATATATATATATATATATTTATATATATATAATGAACAAGAGGAAACGAAAGATAGGAAACAAAAGAATAAAATGATGAAGTGGTCCAGGAAATGCTGAACACGCAAAGTTCGGAATTGTTAGAGAAACAGACAATCGCTGTTTCAGTAGATCATAGACGAGACAAGAGAAGCCGTGGGGTAATGATACAGCAGCAATCAGACCGGAAAGATGTTGAGAAACCAGATAGCTTGTGATGGTCGAAATGAGAGATGATAGATTGTGATTGAGTTGAAAACTTTTAATCACGTAAGGAAACATATTTACACATACACACAACATAATAGCGCCGGCGGGTGGTGAATTTTGGAACTTGAAGAGACCGAGACGTTATGAGTGGTCGCATTATGTGTATACAAAATATACATAGGCTACTCGTTTGCGTACATTAGGTCATTACTTGCTTTGTAGATTTACTCGTTAATTGTAGTTGTTGTTAGTCGAAGGCCCCGGTATCACTGCAAACGAATTAAAATCCACAATTGCTCAACCGCCCGTACCAGTGGAATCATCCGAATTAGTATCTCATCTCATTGAAGGATCCAAACAAGGAAAGGCAGCTGCTATCGCCATCATAGTAACTACAGCACAGGCCGAAAGGCACAAGGCGTAGTCGCACCAAAAGTGAACGCAGACAAACTGTCATTGTTATACGATATCATGATTCATCGTAATAAATCAGAATATCGAAACACGATCTGGATGAAAAGCACAACTCACGGTGTGCACAGAGCACTAAACGCAATAGCAAGCCAGACATGGAATATAAGAAAACTGCAAATAGAAACACTTTTCAGATAGAGCATCAACGGTTCCTGTCGCCTATCCGCTATATTGACCGGAAGTCTTTTACTCGCTAATTTCTTTTTTCTTTGCGAAATATGAATTAGTTAATTTGACGTCGGTTCTACATATCTATATGTTACGATAAAGAGAGAGGAAACCATCTTATTATTTGCACCACTGCTGACAATGCAACAAGGGATGTAATTGTTGATGGCTTACCTAGTTCTTATACACAGTGCAAGGTCAATAAATGTTGTACGGTTGTAGTAGGTTTAATCTGCATAGACATTTAAGCCTATCTATTAGTAGCGGCTCGAATTACTTAAGCTACGTCAGTAGTAGACCAGGAAGGAAAGGGTCGGACTTGTTTAGTTGACCAAAGAGTAGGGTATACCCTACGAAGTCCAGTACCCTATGAGTACAGGAGTTATATAGAGACTACGGCAAGCCGCGGCAAGCTGCGGCAAGCTGCGGCAAGCCAGAGTGATGTCATGATATATATGTATATATGAATAGGGCTTGTATAGTGCATGAAGAGGGTTGGTGGTTGAGGGGGATTATTACTGACTCATGAGTGATGGACATCAGTTTTTCCCGCCAAAGTGACTTCCAATAGGAGCTAGTGTGTGTGTATGTTGTCCGGCTATAGACCACGCCCACTCCGGAAGTGAAACTACCATATTAGGGAGTAGTGATACGTTAGTTATTTCATAGTTATGGTGAGTATATATACATATAATAGTAATAAGTTAATAGTTATTATATCTACGTGGACGTAAATGGGCCCCGTATTTAAGATAGGGACCATAAGTAGGTATATATACATACATATATATTGGCAAATCTTGCTGGCGGTATTAACGAACAGTCATTTTCTCCTACCGTGGCAGCTCAATATCTCCCACCGTTGCCGCTCTCGCGTGAGTTTATTGATTATTGTCTCCAGCGAGCGCGAAACGCAACAGGTTATGTAAAAAAAAGGCGCGTACACGGTTTAATATATTCATTCGACTAGCATCGGTCGGTCACTCAGTCAACCACAGTGATAACACTGCTAGATATGTGTCCATATCTGTAAATTATTAACAGATTCCGTGAACACTCTCAACGTTTCTATTTAGCGAGCTGAACCTGGAGAATACTCGCCCACATCTAGGACAATTGTATCAATTACCAGCCATCGTGTTCCTTTAGGCTACCTCTCCAAAGAGAGAGGAAAAAAAAATATATATATATAAAGCAACAAGCTAGAATAACTCAAAGCAATACGCTAATTGGGATGAGCGCTATGGATATTAGTGAGCAGAGTATTTTACAAAAAACCGACCGCAAGGTTAGCATGTCTTATCTTATTCTCTCTCCATCGTTTTTTTTTTTTAGGATATTAAGATACTCTAATTTTTTTAAATATCAAATTACTTTAGGTGACGTTTGCCGAAGAGTTGGTGACAGTCCATCATTTGGATGATCTTACAGAGGATAGACGCTCAACGTGGATGCAGGTTGCCTGTGACAGGCACAGATTTGCGAGAAGAATAGCAACAACGGCATTAGTTATAGAGCCTATTCTTCAACCGCCAACGTCAAAAGCAGGATAAATAGCGTCTCTTCCAAAAATCGAGAAGGAAACAAGCGCCATAATTAGAGATGTAATAAGTAAAACGAACAAAAACCGCAACTTCTAAAACTATCAAACGTGCGATAAACCTAATACCCAACAAGCCCATGCTGCAATTGACAAACTACCAGTCAAACACAACGCGTTTTTTTAAATAATTTTTTCACCTAGCGAAAAACCTACGATCCTCCCTTTACGATTCTGACGTGAACGCTAGACTCGCGATATAACAGTTTGCAACCGATGCCTCCAACTACACATCGTAGAAAAACTACAATATGGATATTCTCACATGGCGGATTTCTATTAAAATGTTTGCAAAACATATATATTAAAATATAAATTTAAAATGTTGGTTTTATAAAGAAAAGAGCGTCTGTTTTTTTTTGTGTGTGTTATACATTATTCTTATCAGGTTAATAAACTTTGTGGGAATCCATAGTGACTCACCAACTTTCAAACCATTCCTCTGTCTAAACTAGCAAATACCGTTTCGTAATCGTTGTTCAATTGTTATACGTAGAGTAGTTATGTGATCAACACATGAGCTGTTCTTCCTAAAAAATACGTGTGCGTCTCTCAAATGTTTCTCTGTGACCTTTCTTAGGCTCTCCAAAATAAATCTACTTAATTTTTTTTATTCATCCTGGCACTGATAGCAGCATAATTCCCATATAATATGTACACCCCTGTAAACTTCCTGTCTAATGGTAGTTGATCATATAACCTTCTTCCGTCCCCCAAATGTTATCTAATAGAGTATGTAACATCATGGTAGAGGTGTTAATACTCCGAAGGAATTTCATCTGGCCCTATGGCTTTACCATTTTTTAATAACTTCTACTGGTAGTATATCTTGAGGATTATTTGAGCCGGGTCTGTTCCAAAAGTTCTTCAAAGTGCTATTTCCATCTCTCTAGGTGTTCCCTTATAGTACTAGGCAGATTTCCTGTCTTATCTCTAATAAAGGCAGCAATCTGTTTGCATTTTCCACACAATTTTCTGTGTACGGTTGTACACTGCTTTATAATTCCTTTTATTTGCTGCTTCCTCTGCCTCTTTAGCTAGATCATCTATATATTTCCGCTGGCCACTTTTACTCTCTCCAGAACGATTCTGCGTAATATATTTCTTGACACTGATAACGGCTACCATGGAGCGTCATTCCGCTCTGTCTCTTGCTTTAATGGTGCACGTTGTCATAGGCTGACGTGTTCATCTTTTGATGTTACTCGTCCATGTTAGTCGTGGTCTGCCTCTCCCTCTTTTACTTTGTATTTTCCCCTCCAGGATTACTTTTAGTAGACTGTTGTGACTTTTAACATGGCCCAACAACCGCATTTGTCTTGTTTGAATTGTGCTTAGTAGTTCTCTTTTCGTTGTTAGTTGTTTTAAGACTTCATCGTTGTTTTCTTTTCCTTCCATCCAATTCTACCTATTCTTCTATATACCACATATCAAAGGCTTCAGTTGTCTGTTCAGTTTTCTTGTCTAACGTCCCTGTTTATGCACCATTTAGGAATGTTGAGAAGACAACATTTTGCTATTCTTAGTTTTAGCCCTGATCTTATTTGCCTTGATGTTAGTATATTTTTCATGGCATTAACGTTATTTTTCACCATTCATATTCTTTTGCTTATTTCAATTTTACATTTTCAATTACTGGTTATAGTATGTACAAGGTAGTTGTAGCTCTGAACTATCTCCAAGTCTATTCCTTCAATTTTGATATCCACTTGCTGGTTTTGAATATTTTCTTTGTTTATTGTCATAGTTTTACTTTCTTTTGATATTCATATCTAATCCATATTTATTTATTTATTTTTTATTTTTTTTTTTGGCTTGTCATGTTTAATTCATTAAGTAATGTTGTAGATCTTTATGATTTTCTGGTACTAATACAGTATCATCAGCATATTTTAGGTTAATGATCATCTCCCCATATTAATGTTTAGGTATGGCATTTATGTGATGTTTTAAAGATTTTCTCGATGTATATACTGCACAAGCATGTTTTACTCCTCTTTTTATAAAATAGGTATCGAGTTCTCTTTGTTATATTTTATTATCGCTGTTTGCCCGCAGTATAAATTATTTATCTCAGTCATCCTTCAAAACTGGGAACTATTGATATGGTGATACGAGGGATCAACAACAATATATTTTTCTGACATCGTAATCTCTGATAAACTCACAGACAGCGTTACGAGTGACGTCGATAATTTTTTTTTGTTTGGAAAAGTTGAGATAGTTTAACAGCTGTTGAACGGGATCTGTTCAATATTGGATATTCAGATGAGACCAAAATCAAAGCAGAATCCATAATTACCGAGCTAGGCGAAACACTGAGATGTGCTGTTGGTGACGCATGCGAAAAAGATGATGGTGTTATTGTCGAAACACCATGATGGTTGAGTGAACATGTTGTTGACATGACAGATACGGTTGTCGTTATTGTTGCTGACAACAACAATTTTTTTATTTGGTGATGAGTATGTGAAAGATCGTGATATCATTTGTATCCTAGATGTGTTGAAGCGAAGAGATTTCTATCTTGCAGATACACCTGCAAATGTTCGCCTTTTCCAGCAAAGATCCTACACAAGGGAGAAGGCTAATGGGTCTGTAATTCTTGGAGATCAATTTTATTTGTGACTTTTCCGAGTCAAGGAATGGTATGTTGAGATCTCCTCCCACACAGATGATGCTTGTCCTAAGTGTCAAATATTGTTAACGAGCCTGAAAAACCAGTCATCGAGGTGGCATTGTCGGCAGGTTTGAAGAAATCAATGTCGAACTCTGATATTGACAAATACATATCTCTCCCCAATTATCATTATAGATCTGTCTGACATCATATGGAAGAATATCTAAAGCGTCATCGTCAACTGTTAGTTTTCTTCTTTTCGCAGAACATCCAGTTTCCACTCGATGTGATAGCTCGTTTGTGTGACACCGATGAAGAAGTAGAAGGAGTCTGTATGGGGAACGATGAATACTGCTGTAGTTCGTATGTCAATTGTCGCTACTATTAAACGACGAACTGTAAAGAGGCCGTATGGGTGAGTGGAGGCGATATAGGTAGTGATATTGCATTTTTGGTTTTCTAGATGTTTTTTCTTTAGATTGTTGAGGTGCATTTGCACACGAAATATCACCAATAGTTTTGTTTTCACTAGCAGAAAATCACCATAGACTTTTTTCTCCCACAGATCCTCATTTCTTATCTTATATCCGAACTTATCTTGGAACTAGTTTCCTGACGTATTTGTGACACAGGTGACTTCCTACCGCTGAGAGTTATTTTCACGATGCATCGTTTAAGAGCTGTTGAACTGGGCTCTTTTCGATATTGGATATTCAGATGAGTCCAGAATCAGGATGAATCCATAATGACTGAGCTACTCGAAACACTGAGATGTGCTGTTGGTGACACATGTGAAAATAGATGATGGCGTTGTTGTCGAAACATCATGATGGTTGAGTGAACATGTTGTTGACATGACAGATACGGTTATCGTTATTGATGCTGACAACACAGTTTTTTTTTTCGGTGATGGGTATGTGAAGGGTTGTATCTCCCTATTAACCGACAACATGGTAAAAACTTGTAGTCGGTGGGTCTGGTGTACGACTCGTTATGACAGAGGCTGACACACTCACAGAGTTTGTAGTGTCAACATAAGAACATACCCAGATTTGTCGACGCATCAGATATTGTAGGATCACCACAGTTGACATGCTCATGTGCCTCAACACACACTCGATTGTAATGTCTCTGCTCTACATGTATTATCGGTGTTCTTGTAGTCGACACTGTCGCGGTGTGATCGTTCAAGATGTCATAGATGTCGACACACTAGGCTGTAATGTCGGTGATATATGTGATGGTATTGGTGTCGGGAGAATACAATTTGTAATGTCAACTCCCCACATTCTCTCTTATTAACAACTGGTCGAGTCACCTTTCATGATAAGCGTGGTCGGTGACGCACACATTTTATGTTGTTTTAATGGTGTCGAGCAAAATTTAATATCAAAATATATCAAAAAGGTTCAATTTTTTTTTAATGTTGATGTAGTTGTAGTCTTGCGCGCATCAGAATAACGAGATCCCCATCACTGAGACCGGTGTCGACACGCTCTCTGTTTTGTGTGAGATATATCAACTGAACGTATGTTTTGTTTCTACCCTAGCTGTGTTCTAGTAAGTTGGTTTTTGTGTACCAGATCAACCTTTTATTCATCATCTTCCACAGCAACATTCCTACATAAGGGAGCAGGCAGATGGGTCTGTAATTCTTGGAGATCATTTTTCTTGTGTTTGACTTTTCTGAGTCAAGGTATGGTATGCAGAGATCTCCTCCCAAGCAGATGATACGTGTCCTAAGTGTCAAATATTGTTAACGATCATAAAAAACCAGTCATCGAGGTGGCATTGTCGACAGGCTTGAAGAAATCAATGTCGAACTTTGACATTGACAAATACCTGAACACTGTCCTTCACCCTCATTGTAATGTTTAAGTAAGATTTCCTGGAATGAAATTCGACATCTAGGTGAGCATCGCGTCAAACATATCCTAGGCTGTGATTGAGCTCGATGTTTTACATCCCTTTGACTGGAGGATGATGAGCCTGTAAATCACGGAAGCCGTGTTGTCATCGAACGGTCTAGGTATGGTATGTAGAGATCTCCTTCCAGGTAGATAATTCATGTCTTGAGTGTCAAATTCGGTTAACGATCCTGAAAAAAGACATGATGACGGAATCCTCGAGGTGTGAGCAATATTGTTATAAGACCATGATTAGCATGTACCATACCAACGGACGTAGACAAGCATCATGCCCGACCACATTTGTCTGTCCACACTGCAACTTATCAGTTCAGTTGTTGAGTGTTTTCCATCTTCTCTCTTTATCGAACACGATCTTTCATTCTTTTTTATTTTGCCACTTGTAACCAAGTATTCGAACTTTCCTTTTTTTTCATGATGTGCCTGTAAAACATCGATTGTTACTTTCGACTGTTGATTAAGAGCTCTCTTTTTGTGTTGGACTGTTTTCAAACATTCAGGGAACGCTCAAATTCTTCTGAGAAAGGCCACATATGCGGCCTCTAAGCGATTTTTCATTTGGTTGTCTGCTGACCAGCGATGTCACCACCACCTCATGTATACTTGACTCTGACAGGCGATTTTGTGAAAAATAAGAGGGAAGCAAGTAGGTATGAACGCCGTATACAAACAAGACATGAGAATCTGTGGCAAAATCAATCTAGCCAGGGGTCTGATGGTGACATATATCGAATGATTTGACATGAACCCTCTACTTTTCAACATCTTCACTTTTAAAAGTAACAGGTGAATCGACTAAGGTATAGATAGCATACTACCCAAAACCGGCGCTTTTTTATTCTGCTGCGAAGATAGAGATAGTGGACACGATGTACGTACACGAGCAGTAGACTGAACTTACCCAATTGTTCAAAAGACTTGAGCAATTGAGTGAGAATCGAACACTGGTGAACCAGACAAAGACGACTTCAAATTTGTATCTCTCCGATCAAAGAGATTGTGAACACACTTTCAAAACTTCCACAAGTTGATTCAGAAACTATCGCGATGACCCGCGAAACACGGGTGAGTCGAAAAAAAAAAAAAAAAAAAAAAAAAAAAAACACGAGCCATATTACGACCACCAATCAATTCAACCATTCCAACAAAACTAGCATCTGGCATTTTCCCGTTACAACCGAATGTCTGGTGACGAATCGCAAACATATATTTACAACACCGCTAGTCCAGCGTCATTACCGAACAACAAGTGTCCTTCAACCAAGAAAAAATGTTGATCATGTTGATGTCGCAGTCCACCACACGACGTTACATGCGACATCAACATGATCAACATTTTTTCTTGGTTGAAGGACACTTGTTGTTCGGTAATGACGCTGGACTAGCGGTGTTGTAAATATATGTTTGCGATTCGTCACCAGACATTCGGTTGTAACGGGAAAATGCCAGATGCTAGTTTTGTTGGAATGGTTGAATTGATTGGTGGTCGTAATATGGCTCGTGTTTTTTTTTTTTTTTTTTTTTTTTTTTTCGACTCACCCGTGTTTCGCGGGTCATCGCGATAGTTTCTGAATCAACTTGTGGAAGTTTTGAAAGTGTGTTCACAATCTCTTTGATCGGAGAGATACAAATTTGAAGTCGTCTTTGTCTGGTTCACCAGTGTTCGATTCTCACTCAATTGCTCAAGTCTTTTGAACAATTGGGTAAGTTCAGTCTACTGCTCGTGTACGTACATCGTGTCCACTATCTCTATCTTCGCAGCAGAATAAAAAAGCGCCGGTTTTGGGTAGTATGCTATCTATACCTTAGTCGATTCACCTGTTACTTTTAAAAGTGAAGATGTTGAAAAGTAGAGGGTTCATGTCAAATCATTCGATATATGTCACCATCAGACCCCTGGCTAGATTGATTTTGCCACAGATTCTCATGTCTTGTTTGTATACGGCGTTCATACCTACTTGCTTCCCTCTTATTTTTCACAAAATCGCCTGTCAGAGTCAAGTATACATGAGGTGGTGGTGACATCGCTGGTCAGCAGACAACCAAATGAAAAATCGCTTAGAGGCCGCATATGTGGCCTTTCTCAGAAGAATTTGAGCGTTCCCTGAATGTTTGAAAACAGTCCAACACAAAAAGAGAGCTCTTAATCAACAGTCGAAAGTAACAATCGATGTTTTACAGGCACATCATGAAAAAAAAGGAAAGTTCGAATACTTGGTTACAAGTGGCAAAATAAAAAAGAATGAAAGATCGTGTTCGATAAAGAGAGAAGATGGAAAACACTCAACAACTGAACTGATAAGTTGCAGTGTGGACAGACAAATGTGGTCGGGCATGATGCTTGTCTACGTCCGTTGGTATGGTACATGCTAATCATGGTCTTATAACAATATTGCTCACACCTCGAGGATTCCGTCATCATGTCTTTTTTCAGGATCGTTAACCGAATTTGACACTCAAGACATGAATTATCTACCTGGAAGGAGATCTCTACATACCATACCTAGACCGTTCGATGACAACACGGCTTCCGTGATTTACAGGCTCATCATCCTCCAGTCAAAGGGATGTAAAACATCGAGCTCAATCACAGCCTAGGATATGTTTGACGCGATGCTCACCTAGATGTCGAATTTCATTCCAGGAAATCTTACTTAAACATTACAATGAGGGTGAAGGACAGTGTTCAGGTATTTGTCAATGTCAAAGTTCGACATTGATTTCTTCAAGCCTGTCGACAATGCCACCTCGATGACTGGTTTTTTATGATCGTTAACAATATTTGACACTTAGGACACGTATCATCTGCTTGGGAGGAGATCTCTGCATACCATACCTTGACTCAGAAAAGTCAAACACAAGAAAAATGATCTCCAAGAATTACAGACCCATCTGCCTGCTCCCTTATGTAGGAATGTTGCTGTGGAAGATGATGAATAAAAGGTTGATCTGGTACACAAAAACCAACTTACTAGAACACAGCTAGGGTAGAAACAAAACATACGTTCAGTTGATATATCTCACACAAAACAGAGAGCGTGTCGACACCGGTCTCAGTGATGGGGATCTCGTTATTCTGATGCGCGCAAGACTACAACTACATCAACATTAAAAAAAAATTGAACCTTTTTGATATATTTTGATATTAAATTTTGCTCGACACCATTAAAACAACATAAAATGTGTGCGTCACCGACCACGCTTATCATGAAAGGTGACTCGACCAGTTGTTAATAAGAGAGAATGTGGGGAGTTGACATTACAAATTGTATTCTCCCGACACCAATACCATCACATATATCACCGACATTACAGCCTAGTGTGTCGACATCTATGACATCTTGAACGATCACACCGCGACAGTGTCGACTACAAGAACACCGATAATACATGTAGAGCAGAGACATTACAATCGAGTGTGTGTTGAGGCACATGAGCATGTCAACTGTGGTGATCCTACAATCTCTGATGCGTCGACAAATCTGGGTATGTTCTTATGTTGACACTACAAACTCTGTGAGTGTGTCAGCCTCTGTCATAACGAGTCGTACACCAGACCCACCGACTACAAGTTTTTACCATGTTGTCGGTTAATAGGGAGATACAACCCTTCACATACCCATCACCGAAAAAAAAAAACTGTGTTGTCAGCATCAATAACGATAACCGTATCTGTCATGTCAACAACATGTTCACTCAACCATCATGATGTTTCGACAACAACGCCATCATCTATTTTCACATGTGTCACCAACAGCACATCTCAGTGTTTCGAGTAGCTCAGTCATTATGGATTCATCCTGATTCTGGACTCATCTGAATATCCAATATCGAAAAGAGCCCAGTTCAACAGCTCTTAAACGATGCATCGTGAAAATAACTCTCAGCGGTAGGAAGTCACCTGTGTCACAAATACGTCAGGAAACTAGTTCCAAGATAAGTTCGGCTATAAGATAAGAAATGAGGATCTGTGGGAGAAAAAAGTCTATGGTGATTTTCTGCTAGTGAAAACAAAACTATTGGTGATATTTCGTGTGCAAATGCACCTCAACAATCTAAAGAAAAAACATCTAGAAAACCAAAAATGCAATATCACTACCTATATCGCCTCCACTCACCCATACGGCCTCTTTACAGTTCGTCGTTTAATAGTAGCGACAATTGACATACGAACTACAGCAGTATTCATCGTTCCCCATACAGACTCCTTCTACTTCTTCATCGGTGTCACACAAACGAGCTATCACATCGAGTGGAAACTGGATGTTCTGCGAAAAGAAGAAAACTAACAGTTGACGATGACGCTTTAGATATTCTTCCATATGATGTCAGACAGATCTATAATGATAATTGGGGAGAGATATGTATTTGTCAATATCAGAGTTCGACATTGATTTCTTCAAACC
This sequence comes from Megaustenia siamemsis, assembly GCA_032433765.1. Classification (NCBI taxonomy): domain Eukaryota; kingdom Metazoa; phylum Mollusca; class Gastropoda; order Stylommatophora; family Ariophantidae; genus Megaustenia; species Megaustenia siamemsis. Next base: position 5,304,733 of record JAVIAB010000047.1, on the reverse strand, counting down.
TGCCGACAATGCCACCTCGATGACTGGTTTTTCAGGCTCGTTAACAATATTTGACACTTAGGACAAGCATCATCTGTGTGGGAGGAGATCTCAACATACCATTCCTTGACTCGGAAAAGTCACAAATAAAATTGATCTCCAAGAATTACAGACCCATTAGCCTTCTCCCTTGTGTAGGATCTTTGCTGGAAAAGGCGAACATTTGCAGGTGTATCTGCAAGATAGAAATCTCTTCGCTTCAACACATCTAGGATACAAATGATATCACGATCTTTCACATACTCATCACCAAATAAAAAAATTGTTGTTGTCAGCAACAATAACGACAACCGTATCTGTCATGTCAACAACATGTTCACTCAACCATCATGGTGTTTCGACAATAACACCATCATCTTTTTCGCATGCGTCACCAACAGCACATCTCAGTGTTTCGCCTAGCTCGGTAATTATGGATTCTGCTTTGATTTTGGTCTCATCTGAATATCCAATATTGAACAGAGCCCGTTCAACAGCTGTTAAACTATCTCAACTTTTCCAAACAAAAAAAAAATTATCGACGTCACTCGTAACGCTGTCTGTGAGTTTATCAGAGATTACGATGTCAGAAAAATATATTGTTGTTGATCCCTCGTATCACCATATCAATAGTTCCCAGTTTTGAAGGATGACTGAGATAAATAATTTATACTGCGGGCAAACAGCGATAATAAAATATAACAAAGAGAACTCGATACCTATTTTATAAAAAGAGGAGTAAAACATGCTTGTGCAGTATATACATCGAGAAAATCTTTAAAACATCACATAAATGCCATACCTAAACATTAATATGGGGAGATGATCATTAACCTAAAATATGCTGATGATACTGTATTAGTACCAGAAAATCATAAAGATCTACAACATTACTTAATGAATTAAACATGACAAGCCAAAAAAAAAATAATAAAAAATAAATAAATAAATATGGATTAGATATGAATATCAAAAGAAAGTAAAACTATGACAATAAACAAAGAAAATATTCAAAACCAGCAAGTGGATATCAAAATTGAAGGAATAGACTTGGAGATAGTTCAGAGCTACAACTACCTTGTACATACTATAACCAGTAATTGAAAATGTAAAATTGAAATAAGCAAAAGAATATGAATGGTGAAAAATAACGTTAATGCCATGAAAAATATACTAACATCAAGGCAAATAAGATCAGGGCTAAAACTAAGAATAGCAAAATGTTGTCTTCTCAACATTCCTAAATGGTGCATAAACAGGGACGTTAGACAAGAAAACTGAACAGACAACTGAAGCCTTTGATATGTGGTATATAGAAGAATAGGTAGAATTGGATGGAAGGAAAAGAAAACAACGATGAAGTCTTAAAACAACTAACAACGAAAAGAGAACTACTAAGCACAATTCAAACAAGACAAATGCGGTTGTTGGGCCATGTTAAAAGTCACAACAGTCTACTAAAAGTAATCCTGGAGGGGAAAATACAAAGTAAAAGAGGGAGAGGCAGACCACGACTAACATGGACGAGTAACATCAAAAGATGAACACGTCAGCCTATGACAACGTGCACCATTAAAGCAAGAGACAGAGCGGAATGACGCTCCATGGTAGCCGTTATCAGTGTCAAGAAATATATTACGCAGAATCGTTCTGGAGAGAGTAAAAGTGGCCAGCGGAAATATATAGATGATCTAGCTAAAGAGGCAGAGGAAGCAGCAAATAAAAGGAATTATAAAGCAGTGTACAACCGTACACAGAAAATTGTGTGGAAAATGCAAACAGATTGCTGCCTTTATTAGAGATAAGACAGGAAATCTGCCTAGTACTATAAGGGAACACCTAGAGAGATGGAAATAGCACTTTGAAGAACTTTTGGAACAGACCCGGCTCAAATAATCCTCAAGATATACTACCAGTAGAAGTTATTAAAAAATGGTAAAGCCATAGGGCCAGATGAAATTCCTTCGGAGTATTAACACCTCTACCATGATGTTACATACTCTATTAGATAACATTTGGGGGACGGAAGAAGGTTATATGATCAACTACCATTAGACAGGAAGTTTACAGGGGTGTACATATTATATGGGAATTATGCTGCTATCAGTGCCAGGATGAATAAAAAAAATTAAGTAGATTTATTTTGGAGAGCCTAAGAAAGGTCACAGAGAAACATTTGAGAGACGCACACGTATTTTTTAGGAAGAACAGCTCATGTGTTGATCACATAACTACTCTACGTATAACAATTGAACAACGATTACGAAACGGTATTTGCTAGTTTAGACAGAGGAATGGTTTGAAAGTTGGTGAGTCACTATGGATTCCCACAAAGTTTATTAACCTGATAAGAATAATGTATAACACACACAAAAAAAAACAGACGCTCTTTTCTTTATAAAACCAACATTTTAAATTTATATTTTAATATATATGTTTTGCAAACATTTTAATAGAAATCCGCCATGTGAGAATATCCATATTGTAGTTTTTCTACGATGTGTAGTTGGAGGCATCGGTTGCAAACTGTTATATCGCGAGTCTAGCGTTCACGTCAGAATCGTAAAGGGAGGATCGTAGGTTTTTCGCTAGGTGAAAAAATTATTTAAAAAAACGCGTTGTGTATGACTGGTAGTTTGTCAATTGCAGCATGGGCTTGTTGGGTATTAGGTTTATCGCACGTTTGATAGTTTTAGAAGTTGCGGTTTTTGTTCGTTTTACTTATTACATCTCTAATTATGGCGCTTGTTTCCTTCTCGATTTTTGGAAGAGACGCTATTTATCCTGCTTTTGACGTTGGCGGTTGAAGAATAGGCTCTATAACTAATGCCGTTGTTGCTATTCTTCTCGCAAATCTGTGCCTGTCACAGGCAACCTGCATCCACGTTGAGCGTCTATCCTCTGTAAGATCATCCAAATGATGGACTGTCACCAACTCTTCGGCAAACGTCACCTAAAGTAATTTGATATTTAAAAAAATTAGAGTATCTTAATATCCTAAAAAAAAAAAACGATGGAGAGAGAATAAGATAAGACATGCTAACCTTGCGGTCGGTTTTTTGTAAAATACTCTGCTCACTAATATCCATAGCGCTCATCCCAATTAGCGTATTGCTTTGAGTTATTCTAGCTTGTTGCTTTATATATATATATATTTTTTTTTTCCTCTCTCTTTTGGAGAGGTAGCCTAAAGGAACACGATGGCTGGTAATTGATACAATTGTCCTAGATGTGGGCGAGTATTCTCCAGGTTCAGCTCGCTAAATAGAAACGTTGAGAGTGTTCACGGAATCTGTTAATAATTTACAGATATGGACACATATCTAGCAGTGTTATCACTGTGGTTGACTGAGTGACCGACCGATGCTAGTCGAATGAATATATTAAACCGTGTACGCGCCTTTTTTTTACATAACCTGTTGCGTTTCGCGCTCGCTGGAGACAATAATCAATAAACTCACGCGAGAGCGGCAACGGTGGGAGATATTGAGCTGCCACGGTAGGAGAAAATGACTGTTCGTTAATACCGCCAGCAAGATTTGCCAATATATATGTATGTATATATACCTACTTATGGTCCCTATCTTAAATACGGGGCCCATTTACGTCCACGTAGATATAATAACTATTAACTTATTACTATTATATGTATATATACTCACCATAACTATGAAATAACTAACGTATCACTACTCCCTAATATGGTAGTTTCACTTCCGGAGTGGGCGTGGTCTATAGCCGGACAACATACACACACACTAGCTCCTATTGGAAGTCACTTTGGCGGGAAAAACTGATGTCCATCACTCATGAGTCAGTAATAATCCCCCTCAACCACCAACCCTCTTCATGCACTATACAAGCCCTATTCATATATACATATATATCATGACATCACTCTGGCTTGCCGCAGCTTGCCGCAGCTTGCCGCGGCTTGCCGTAGTCTCTATATAACTCCTGTACTCATAGGGTACTGGACTTCGTAGGGTATACCCTACTCTTTGGTCAACTAAACAAGTCCGACCCTTTCCTTCCTGGTCTACTACTTACGTCACGGCTACAGTAGGGAATTTGGTGACTTGTTGTAGAATGATATTTAACCCATTGAGATTGAATGATATTTGTGTTACATTATATATTGTTATAAAATATTAGAGGGGTAGTGGCCTCCGTTGTCTTCTCTGAATATCCGCCTCTGCATAATAGACGCAATCTCCAGTGTCAATTTCACAATCTTGACAGAACCACAAACATACCCCGGTTTCCAATTAGTAATTCATTTCCACTTTGGATTTTCGAAGTGCTAATGTTAGATTGGTCGTGTTATTGAAAGAACAAACAAAGAACATTTTAGAAAAGTGCTGAAATGAAATGAGAAAAAAGAAAAGTTTTTGAAGGATATTAAAAACTCTCTGCGTTTATCGATCCGGTAATCCGAAAGAAATCAATACTAACCAGCGATATCAACTGGTTTTAAGATGATAGTGTTTGTCGCAGTTAAAGTATTAGAGACTAAATGTTGTTAATCTGCAGTTCTTGTTTGCTTCTTGTCTTGCTGCTACTTTCTGACAAGCTGTCATTGATCTATTCCTGGATGTAACACTCCTACATACAGTGCTGTCTTCTTCTTGTCTTGCTGCTACTTTCTGACAAGCTGTCATTGATCTATTCCTGGATGTAACACTCCTACATACAGTGCTGCCTTCTTCTTGTCTTGCTGGTACTTTCTGACAAGCTGTCATTGATCTATTTCTGGATGTAACACTCCTACATACAGTGCTGTCTTCTTCTTGTCTTGCTGCTACTTTCTGACAAGCTGTCATTGATCTATTCCTGGATGTAACACTCCTACATACAGTGCTGTCTTCTTCTTGTCTTGCTGCTACTTTCTGAAAAGCTGTCATTGATCTATTCCTGGATGTAACACTCCTATATACAGTGCTGCCTTCTTCTTGTCTTGCTGTTACTTTCTGACAAGCTGTCATTGACGTATTCCTAGTCTTTGGTCTCATCCACTCAGCGGTCCTTATGTCGTCCTTACTTGGCCCTCTTGTGTACAATGTCATGTCCTTTTTTGGGGAAAAAATGTCTTCTATTAATTTTTCCGTAATCTTTAATACATTCCGTAGTTTTCTGCCATTTATAATTAGTTTATGAGATGAAAGGTTCTTTGGTCTGGATAGGAGCGATTCCAGACTCCGGTAGGATAAGAAAGACACTTGACTCCGGTATGATAAGAAAGATTCCAGACTCCGGTAGGATAAGAAAGACACTTGACTCCGGTATGATAAGAAAGATTCCAGACTCCGGTAGGATAAGAAAGACACCCGACTCCGGTATGATAAGAAAGACTCCTGACTACGGGTTGATAGGAAAGACACTTGACTCCGGTATGATAAGAAAAACTCCTGACTACGGGCTGATAGGAAAGACACTTGACTCCGGTATGATAAGAAAGACTCCTGACTACGGGTTGATAGGAAAGACTGTTTTCTTTGGTGTAATAGGAGCAACGCCTGACTCTGGTATTACAGGAAAGACTCTTTTCTCTGAAATGATTGGAACGACTCCTGACTTTGGTATCATAGGAATGGCTCTTGACTCTGGTATGATAGGAACGACTCCTGACTTTGGTATGATTGGAATGGCTCTTGACTCTGGTATGATAGGAACGACTTCTGACTTTGGTATGATAGGAATGGCTCTTGACTCTGGTATGATAGGAACGACTCCTGACTTTGGTATGATAGGAATGGCTCTTAACTCTGGTATGATAGGAATGACTCTTAACTCTGGTATGATAGGAACGACTCCTGAGTTTGGTATGATAGGAATGGCTCTTAACTCTGGTATGATAGGAACGACTCCTGATTTTGGTTTGATAGGAAAGACTCTTTACTTTAGAATGATAGGAAAGACTCTTTACTTTAGAATGATAGGAAAGACTCTTTACTTTAGAATGATAGGAAAGACTCTTTACTTTAGAATGATAGGAAAGACTCTTTACTTTAGAATGATAGGAAAGACTCTTTACTCTGGTATGATAGGAAAGACTCTTTACTTTAGAATGATAAGAAAGACTCTTTACTTTAGAATGATTGGAAAGACTCTTTACTCTATTATGATAGGAAAGATTCTTTACTTTAGAATGATAGGAAAGACTCTTTACTTTAGAATGATAGGTAAGACTGTTTACTCTGGTATGATAGGAAAGACTCTTGACTCTGGTATGATAGGAAAGACTCTTTACTTTAGAATGATAGGAAAGACTCTTTACTTTAGAATGACAGGAAAGACTCTTTACTTTAGAATGATAGGAAAGACTCTTTACTTTAGAATGATAGGAAAGACTCTTTACTTTAGAATGATAGGAAAGACTCTTTACTTTAGAATGATAGGAAAGACTCTTTACTCTGGTATGATAGCAAAAGACTCTTGACTCTGGTATGATAGGAAAGACTCTTTACTTTAGAATGATAGGAAAGACTTTTTACTTTAGAATGATAGGAAAGACTCTTGACTCTGGTATGATAGGAACGACTCTTTACTTTAGAATGATAGGAAAGACTCTTTACTTTAGAATAACAGGAAAGACTCTTTACTTTAGAATGCCAGGAAAGACTCTTTACTCTGGTATGATAGGAAAGACTCTTTACTCTGGTATGATAGGAAAGACTCTTGACTTTTGAATGATAGGAAAGACTCTTTACTTTAGAATGATAGGAAAGGTTCTTTACTTTAGAATGACAGGAAGACTCTTTACTTTAGAATGACAGGAAAGACTCTTTACTTTAGAATGACAGGAAAGACTCTTTACTTTAGAATGACAGGAAAGACTCTTTACTTTAGAATGACAGGAAAGACTCTTTACTTTAGAATGACAGGAAAGACTCTTTACTTTAGAATGACAGGAAAGACTCTTTACTTTAGAATGTCAGGAAAGACTCTTGACTCTGGAATGATAGGAAAGACTCTTTACTCTGTTATGATAGGAAAGACTCTTTACTTTAGAATGACAGGAAAGACTCTTTACTTTAGAATGACAGGAAATACTCTTGACTCTGGCATCATAGGAAAGACTCTTTACTTTAGAATGACAGGAAAGACTCCTGCCTCTGCTATGATAGAAAAGACTCTTTACTTTGGAATGATAGGAAAGACTGACTCCGATACAATAAGAAAGACTGCTGACTCATGTTAGACAGGCAAGACTCCTGACTCTGGTATGATTGCATTCATTATAGAGACAGCTCTACTCTTAATAACTGCTGCCTTGCAAAAAAAAAAAGAAAAAAAATAAAGGTAATCCTATAGTGAAAACTGAAGACCGAACTATCCAGGATATATCCGAATGAAATATGTGCTGAAGATCGATAAATTGGACCGTAAGGTGCTAAACACAGCGCAACATACTCTAATAAGCAAACAAAGAAGAAATAACGTAAGATAGCATACGTTGTATAACACATACAATTATTTCCTTGTTCTCTGTATTGTGTTATTGAGTTATTTGAGGGCCATTATCATTGCACTCCGAACATGTCCATAGGTGCTCAGATCCCCTCCTCAGTAAGTCTCGTAGTGTCCAGCGACTGACGACTCCAGTTCTATGTTGGTTGATAAGTCTTCTTATACGCCCCTAAGTTTCTCGTTTCTGGCTGTGCCCATTTTTACTCCCATCTCTTTCATCCGAAGGTGTGACGTGGACTCATGGTTGTATAATGTGGCACTGATTGACATAACTATTTCAAATGTAGAAGATTCGGTTTGTCACAGAATTAAACAATTACATGTAATTATTCTGTGTATACATGAATGTACTGGTACATGTGTAATACAAAACTTTTTATATAAGAACTGCACCAAGGGTAATCTGATCATCAGATGTAATCGTCTCGTCGAGTGATTGCTCTGGATTGTTCATTCCATTGTAGATGAGCTCGTTGGTTCTTCTTTTTCTTCTGCTTTCCTTCCTCATTTGCCTTTCAGCGTCGAGGGAAGATATAATTTGCTGTCTTTTGCTCTTATGTTCGCCTCTGCTGCTGTTATGTTTCCTAGTGCTTCTAATATTCCATCGACCCATCTTTTTCGTGGTCGATTTACAATGTCAAATATTTAAAATATCATATATCATATATATATACAATATCAAATATTTACAATATCAAATATTTACAATATCTAATATTTACAATATCAAATATTTACAATATCAAATATTTACAATATCTAATATCTACAATATCAAATATTTACAATATCAAATATTTACAATATCAAATATTTACAATATCAAATATTTACAATATCTAATATTTACAATATCAAATATTTACAATATCAAATATTTACAATATCTAATATTTACAATATCAAATATTTACAATATCAAATATTTACAACATCAAATATTTACAATATCAAATATTAACAATATCAAATATTTACAGCATCAAATATTTACAACATCAAATATTTACAATATCAAATATTTACAATATCAAAAACTAAAAACGGGGCCGCGAGTACAGCTGCAGAAAATATTTTTTTGTTAAACCCATTAAAACTGTACCTAACATCTAAACTTTTAGAGAAGCGAGACAACTAACGACGTTTCGACGAAAGTCTCCATCAGGTACATAAGAAAAACACAGGCGTACGCATTAATGGATGTATCGTTATATTCGCTTATAAATGTATAGTCACGTATGCCTGCATTTGTGCACATCTGTTCGCTGTGCACACCCATAGTTGCAGATATACACAGATTTATGTGGTCACTTGGGTACGGAATACAATTGTCCACGTGGATAAACTTATTTGGAATCAACTCATATAAACGTTTCCAGTAATAGTAGAGTATGTGATCGTGTACCCACCTCCACATATTTTTATAACCCTTCCCTATTACTGTATTTCACACCTGTGTTCGCACTGTCAGCCGGCCATATCAATTTCGGTCCTGTCGGTGTCTGACCAAGCTCCGGACCACAGGGGAGTGATATATTTTCCTTTTCTGAAAGTCTAGTATATTATCGCCATGTAGTTAGATTTCTGTGTATATCTTTATATATTTTTGTGTTGTTGTTTGTTGTTCCTACTGAAGGCCTACTTGGTGGAAACATCGTTCTACTTTTGTTTCGTTTCTCACCTACATAAAGCTGTTACCATACCACTTTTTCCTTTCCTTTTCAAATTGTCATTGTTACCATTAGCTTTGCAGCAGCTTTGCATTTATACACATCTTGATGCCTTTACCCACCATAAATATACAAATCGTGTTGATCTTGGTCTATTTTTTTTACCTGAAGAACACTTTCGCCGAAACGGCGTTATTTGTCTCGTCGCTCTAAACGTGTAGCTGCCAGGTACAATTTGATGTTTATTCTACAAGTTCTTATATTGAATCTAAAACAATATATACATGCGTGTTTTTATATTTCTGGCAAAACAGAAACGAACAAATGAACTAAAGTATCACTGACACACAGCTGTGATAAATGTCAACATGAAACTGACCCAAAAAACGTGATTAATGGTCTCGCTAACAGCATCTCTCTTCTCGCTTGCCTGCAGACAATCCACAGCAAAGCTGCACATAATAGCTTAGATAGAATTGGAACGATACTGTTAAATCAAGGCTGCATCTTTTATTAGACTAAAAGTGAAGAGAGAATATGCTGGCCCGTATACGAGAAGAACTGTAGGAGTTATTATCTGAATTTATGTAGAATGGGCACGCAGTTCCAACAGTGAATGTTTGTAAATGTTTGTGAATGTTTGTAAATGTTTGTGAATATATATTAACTTTGAAAGTTTTAACTTTCTAATGATGATCCGTATTTTTCTGGATCATTTTGTTTCTTTGTAACAAGTGGACAAACATAAGCTGTTCCTTTTATTTCATCATCATCAGGTCGCATGTCCTCTGTAGAACGTTGCATTCACCACAGCCCGTCTGAAAGAATCTCTGTCTCAGCCAGATCTCCCACAGAACGTTGCATTCACCACAGCCCGTCTGAAAGAATCTCTGTCTCAGCCAGATCTCCCACAGAACGTTGCATTCACCACAGCCCGTCTGAAAGAATCTCTGTCTCAGCCAGATCTCCCACAGAATGTTACATTCACCACAGCCCGTCTGAAAGAATCTCTGTCTCAGCCAGATCTCCCACAGAACGTTACATTCACCACAGCCCGTCTGAAAGAATCTCTGTCTCTAGCCAGATCTCCCACAGAACGTTGCATTCACCACAGCCCGTCTGAAAGAATCTCTGTCTCTAGCCAGATCTCCCACAGAACGTTGTATTCACCACAGCCCGTCTGAAAGAATCTCTGTCTCTAGCCAGATCTCCCACAGAACGTTGCATTCACCACAGCCCGTCTGAAAGAATCTCTGTCTCAGCCAGATCTCCCACAGAACGTTGCATTCACCACAGCCCGTCTGAAAGAATCTCTGTCTCTAGCCAGATCTCCCACAGAACGTTGCATTCACCACAGCCCGTCTGAAAGAATCTCTGTCTCTAGCCAGATCTCCCACAGAACGTTGTATTCACCACAGCCCGTCTGAAAGAATCTCTGTCTCTAGCCAGATCTCCCACAGAACGTTGCATTCACCACAGCCCGTCTGAAAGAATCTCTGTCTCTAGCCAGATCTCCCACAGAACGTTGTATTCACCACAGCCCGTCTGAAAGAATCTCTGTCTCTAGCCAGATCTCCCACAGAACGTTGCATTCACCACAGCCCGTCTGAAAGAATCTCTGTCTCTAACCAGATCTCCCACAGAACGTTGCATTCACCACAACCTGTCTGAAAGAATCTCTGTCTCTAACCAGATCTCCCACAGAACGTTGCATTCAACACAACCTGTCTGAAAGAATCTCTGTCTCTAACCAGATCTCCCACAGAACGTTGCATTCAACACAACCTGTCTGAAAGAATCTCTGTCTCTAACCAGATCTCCCACCTCTTATAATGTCATGTTCAAGGGCTCCTTGGTGTCTTATAACCACCTTCATCTTGGTCTGCCTCTGATGCGTCACTCAGGAACCATACCTTCCTTTACTCTTCTTTTCAGCCCATATGTGTCTTTTGACGTGTCTTTAGTATTCATAATTTATTTATCATCTATTACCTATTATATCTAATTTATAATCCATTTATTTGCCAAATACATATATTTATACAGAGATCTTTTTTTATTCTGGCGGTAAGCATTATCGGCACATTTTTTAAAATATTAAAATGTCAATTAATTGATGGTAAAAATACACTTCATGATTCTCGTGAATATCTTCAAGGAAATCAATCCCCAGACATAGAACTTCCTCTAGAGCTCACTTTGGACACAATTGTTGTATCTCCCAGTGAATGTGAAAGGGGTTTCTCTCAGATGAACCTTCTAGTAACTTCATCAAGGTCATCTCTGCTTGTACGGACAACCTCTGTACTGATGGACATCAGGATAGTTGGTCCTCCTCTCACCAAATTCACTCCCAGCAAATATGTGGATTCATGGCTTCTCCCTGGTCATCATTCTGTAGTTGATGCCAACAGCAAGAAGTATCTAGAGACCACAAGGGAATATCAGAGGATATGTTGAAAGCGTGGAAGTTGTTGTCAAATAGTCACGGTGAATGACTGCACTTTTTCCCCATTGGAAAATCACGGTAATAATATCTATAAAATGTCAGTTCCACTCTAACAACTATGTAGAGGGCTGCCCCTAGGCTCTTATTCTGCAGTTAGTGATCTGGAGACGACAAGGGTATATCAGAGGATATGTTACAAGTGTACAAGTAGATATAATAGCATCTTCTCGGGGAGTACCGGTATCTTTTCCAAAATAAAAGCATTTTATGTAATATATGCATATATGAATCGCGATAGCTCAGTGGTTAGTGAATTGGGCTAGAAAGAACTAGAGAGTCGGGTTCGATCCTGATCGACGACTTCCAGGTTCACCCAGCCTTAAATGGGAACCGGATTTTTTTTCTGGGAAAGTAAAGCGGCACGGGCGTAATACCGAATAAATTACTTCAAAACTCATGTGCCGAAGACATAAAAATTTGGGTCACTATAGTCCGTTTCATATCTCTTGCCCAACTTTTAAAATCGATATCTTTTTAACCCCTTTTTGTAATTTTTTCAAAATTTGCATGTAAAGTTATAATGATTAGAACCCAACAGGGAATTAATTTCATTAAAAAAAAAACATTTGGTTATTATTATTGCTTATTTGATTTATATAAATTTATAACGACCCATTGATGTAGTCAAAACTTAGTGTTTACAGTATTTTAATTTAAAAATAGCGAGTAAAAATCCATACACGGTACAATTGACGTTTTTGCACGCTTTCAGCGTGAGTTGTCTGACACAATTAGACACTTGTAGAAAACACGAGCCATTGTGTGTTCCATTTCCGTTCATTCATAGGTGGAGACGTGGAACAATAACATTTATCATGAGTCTTAAAATGAAATTCTGCAGTTTACAAAACATCGCAATAAAAATGTATGACTATTTTTGCAAAGAGGCTAAACGAGGAAGATTATTTCATTCTTTAGAAAACCCTGAGAATAGGACAAGACACATTTTGGATTTATCTAAACGGTCATTTAATCGCTGGATTCAAGCATGTGACCGTCAATGTTCAAAATATACAAAATCACAAGGAAGAGCAAAAATGTTCCATAATTTCGACAGTGAACTTATTAGAAGTGAAATTCGCAAAATGTTGGGTATGAATGAAACTGTTACAATAAGAAAATTAAAAGTATCGCTGAAAAAGAACAACAGTATTGAAATATCAAAGTCTACATTATGGAGGAATGTGAGAACTGCAGGCTTTACATTCAGAAAGTATTCCAATGGACGAAACATCATCTGTGAGAAGCCACATATAGTAGTCATGAGAAGCAAGTACTTACGTGAAGTAAAAGAGGTGCGCAAGCAAGGTTATGATATTGTGTACTTGGATGAAACATGGATCAATGCTCACCACACTAACCAAAGGGAATGGCAGTCATCAGATGGAAAGATTAAGAGATTAATACCTAGCAGCAAAGGACAGCGCTTGATAATTGCTCATGCAGGTAGTCGACAACATGGACTAATACAGAATGCAGAGCTCATTTTTCTTTCAAAATCCATAGACAATCGGGATTATCACTCTGAGATGAATGGTCACATATTTAGACATTGGATTGAAAATTCTGTTCTCCCATCACTAGATCGACCATCTTGTCTAATAATGGACAATGCAGCGTACCACAACATTGTTGCACTTGAAGATAAAGTCCCGACGTCATCCAGTACAAAAGATGCTATTAAGATATGGCTCACAAAGGAGCACATACAATTTAATAACATGTACTTAAAACCTGAATTACTATCTCTAGTAAAGCAAAAACAGAGGACAAAGATTTTTCAAATAGATAAGATTATCCAAGAGCACGGTCATATAAGTTTGAGGCTGCCACCTTACCATGCTCATTTAAATCCAATAGAACTAATCTGGGCAAAATTAAAAGGACAAGTGGCAGATGAAAATACAACATTCAAAATATGCGATGTAAAGACTCTTGCTAATCTCGCTTTATTAAATATAGACACAGATTATAGGGCTAAATGTGAAGACCACGTCTTAAAACAGGAAGAGGAATATTGGAAAAATGATGGTTTGTGGAATGTTCAACCCCAAACAGTTATTAATCTTTTAGACTCGTCTGATTCAGAATGAAAGTATATAGCCCCCACAATGTTGGTCCCTATATTACCTTAAATTAGTTCAACAAACGGTCCTTTTTAGGACCACACAACTATGAAAATTGGACATACAGGTATACCTTGATATTATCGTCCGTCCTCTAACTGAGAAGACAATAATTCTCCTGGTGTTTTGTTTTATCCAGTTATTTCCCCATTGCGGCCACGCCTTTACCTAGTGAAAATTAATCATAGACCAGCAACTACGGTAATTTCTATTCTTTAGGGCTTCTTAATTTACAATTGACAAACATCAAAGAAATATCGCCGCTTTAAGAAAACTGCAGCTGCAAGATATTTGTTAAATATACATTTAAAGGGTCTTTTGCATTCTAATAACATTTGGAAAATTTCAAAAGTTTTTAACAAATGGTTAGAGAGTAATAGCGTTTTGAAGTTGGGCACGTGATTTGAAACAAGCTATAACACCATATTCTCTATACGCCATTTGGCGTGACGGGGCTCTACTTTAAAAAAAAAAAAAAAAATATATATATATATATATATATATATATATATAATATATACACACACGAACAGATAGACAGAGAGAGAGAGAGAGAGAGAGAGAGAGAGAGAGAGAGAGAGGGGTGAGAGAGAGAGCGAGAGTTTAAAGTTATAGAATTAAAAGATTGAGTGTAATTTGTTGATACACTTCTGAGAAAATATTTCATAGGATCTGTCATCAGAAGGTATTATAGGACAAACAAAATATGGAGTATTATTTTATTTTCACTGAACAAACGATGTTTCTTTCTATCACGGAATTTGTTGTTTTAAAATGTTATTCTAAAATTCTTATAATCTTTGAATCCTATAATACACATCTATAGTCGCAACTTTCCGTAACCTTTGTCCCAATTTCAGGTTATCAACCTCCACCTAAATGGCCTTACTCGACACCGCATTATAACATGTCGATGTTTCCTATATCGTAACAGGTTTAGTTGATACAGAAATGGATTCTGTCCGGACAAGATATCACTGGAAGGCTGGGAGTTATCTCTTGTTAATCAGAGAGAGGCCTACTTTCGTGCCACTGGCAAGATGACAAGGTTGAGAGGGCTGTTTCGATTATCCCAGATACTCGTAGTTTCGTTTGTTCAAACTTTGGTTCTGAAATCTTTCAGGTGAGTATAGGCTGTCACGACTACTTTCAGCTGTTCTACAGCAGCAAGGAGCAATACCGCCCGTTGGAGATTTTCTGAACAGCAATTTATATACAGCAGCAAGGAGAAATACCGCCAGTTGGAGATTTTCTGAACAGCAATTTATATACAGCAGCAAGGAGAAATACCGCCAGTTGGAGATTTTCTGAACAGCAATTTATATACAGCAGCAAGGAGCAATACCGCCAGTTGGAGATTTTCTGAACAGCAATTTATATACAGCAGCAATGAGAAAACTGCCCATTAGGGTTTTACAGAAGAGCAATTTGACCTTCAGCAGCTTTACTGCGGTTCGTGAAAGTCACTTTGTTGCCAACTTACTAGGGAAGCGGGTTCGGCTATCATCATCATCAAGTGCCGTCTCCGCAACGAAGGTTTGCTACCATGGAGCGCCATTCTGCTCTGTCTCTTGCTTTGATGGTGCAGTTTGTCAATGGCTGACTTGTCTATCTTTTGATGGTACTTCTCCATGTTAGTCTTGGTCTGCCACTGCTTCTTTTACCTTGTATTTTCCCCTCCTAGATTACTTTTAGTAGGCTGTTGTGTCTTTTAATCTTTTAACATGCCCCAAATATCGCTTTTGTCTTGTTCGAATTGTATTTACTAGTTCTCTTTTCATTTTTAGTTGTTTTAAGACTTCATCGTTTGTTTTCTTTTCTTTCCATCCAATTCTACCTATTCTTCTCTATATCCACATCAGTTCAGCTATACAAAGACAATAACGATCTCACTTAACGTCGGTGTGGACTGCCCTGGAACATTGAGCGGTAGAACAAGCTGAATGGACAAGATAAGCTCGCTGTCTTTCTTGTGGTTCGGTCTGTTGATATGGGATCCTTAGTATTGTAGTGGTGGGACTGTTGGTATAGAAGACCTAGTAATAAGGTGGTGGGACTGTTAATATAGAAGACCTAGTACTAAGGTAATGGGACTGTTGATATAGAAGACCTAGTACTAAGGTGGTGGGACTGTTAATAAAGAAGTCCTAGTACTAAGGTGGTGGGACTGTTAATATAGAAGACCTAGTACTAAGGTGATGGGACTGTTGATATAGAAGACCTAGTACTAAGGTGGTGGGCTTTTAATATAGAAGACGTAGTACTAAGGTGGTGGGAATGTTAATATAGAAGACCTAGTACTAAGGTGATGGGACTGTTGATATAGAAGACCTAGTATTGCAGTGAACGGTACTGTTGATATAGAAGACCAAGTATGCAGTGAACGGTATTGTTGATATAGAAGACCTAGTATGCAGTGAACGGTACTGTTGATATAGAAGACCTAGTATGCAGTGAACGGTATTGTTGATATAGAAGACCTAGTATGCAGTGAACGGTATTGTTGATATAGAAGACCTAGTATGCAGTGAACGGTATTGTTGATATAGAAGACCTAGTATTGCATTGAACGGTATTGTTGATATAGAAGACCTAGTATTGCAGTGAACGGTATTGTTGATATAGAAGACCTAGTATTGCAGTAATCGGTATTGTTGATATAGAAGACCTAGTATTGCAGTGAACGGTATTGTTGATATAGAAGACCTAGTATGCAGTGAACGGTATTGTTGATATAGAAGACCTAGTATGCAGTGAACGGTATTGTTGATATAGAAGACCTAGTATGCAGTGAACGGTATTGTTGATATAGAAGACCTAGTATGCAGTGAACGGTATTGTTGATATAGAAGACCTAGTATTGCAGTAATCGGTATTGTTGATATAGAACACCTAGTATTGTAGTGGCGAGACCGTTGATATAGATAACCTAGTACTGCCTCCAGTGGGACAAGTTTCAGTTTCTACAAAACAGCTTGAGAATTCAAGAAAGTCGATGGAAGACCTTAACATCAACTGGTCCTCAACCTCATACTATTACATCAACATCCTTAAGTTATTTATACTCCACAACATGTGGCTGAAGCGTTGTAGGAAGCCACATCTTTCATTCCTGAATTAAGTGTGTTACAGTAGCTGAAGTTACTTGATCCAAATAGAGGAACTGTTGGTCTTCTGTCAAAACTAGCATCACTTGATGAGACAATCCTTTAGCAATCCTATCTCTTGATGAGACAATCCTTTAGCAATCCCATCTCTTGATGAGACAATCATTTAGCAATCCCATCTCTTGATGAGACAATCCTTTAGCAATCCTATCTCTTGATGAGACAATCCCTAGCAATCCCATCTCTTGATGAGACAATCCTTTAGCAATCCTATCTCTTGATGAGACAATCCCCTAGCAATCCCATCTCTTGATGAGACAATCCTTTAGCAATCCTATCTCTTGATGAGACAATCCCCTAGCAATCCCATCTCTTGATGAGACAATCCTGTAGCAATCCCATCTCTTGATGAGACAATCGTGTAGCAATCCCATCTCTTGATAAGACAATCCCATAGCAATCCCATCTCTTGATGAGACAATCCTTTAGCAATCCCCATCTCTTGATGAGACAATCCTTTAGCAATCCCATCTCTTGATGAGACAATCCTTTAGCAATCCCATCTCTTGATAAGACAATCCTTTAGCAATCCAATCTCCTAATGAGACAATCCTTTAGCAATCCCATCTCTTGATGAGGCAATCCTTTAGCAATCCTCATCTCTTTCCGATAACATGGGAATATCTCAATTCAGAGGACGAGCTTTTTAGCACCGGCGAGGGTTTCGTGTGTAATTTTCGAAAATAAAGAATGTTTGTTATTCACGCGGGGCTAAATGCAAAGATTGAATAGAGATCATGATCAAGTTATCAACCAGAGTGATAACACGAACATTTTCATAATTAAAATAATATGTAGAATATTTATTCTAACTGTTATGAATATTCTCATCATCAAGAACATTAGTAAAGAACACGTTTATCAGAACACGGTTATCAGAACATTACCATTTTTACTCATTACCCATTCAGATAATTCTCAGAATCCATTAATGGAAGGAGAGGTTTATGTAAATTATTTCCTTGTTACCAAGTGTCCCAATTGTGACACATCTTTCTGCCCATTTGAGGTGTATCACTGAAATAATGATATAAATCACGGCTCTAGATATTGAAAAAAAATGACATTAATAATAAGGAACAATATTGAGATAAAAAGATAATATGGCAGAAGTTATTGCATTCGTGTCTAAATAAATATGAAAGAACAATTTCACTGCGACTGGGTGCATTAGCATAGAAATCAAGCAACTGATTACACGGAGACAATGTTGACGAACTTCCGGTCAATATGGTGGATTTGCGGCAGGAACAGTTGAGGCCCTGTCTGAAAAGTGTTGCTTGTTGCAGTTTCCTCATATTCCAAGTCCGGCTTGCTGCCGGAGCTACTGAGTTTAGAGCAATGTGCATAACGTGAGCTGTGTTATTCATCCGGATCGGGCTTCAATATTTCGATTGCTTACGATGAATTATGATATCGTACGAGGAAGGATAGTTTTGTTGCATTCACTTTCGGTGCTGTAACGCATGTCTTTTGGTGCGTGCTGTAGCTGCTATGACGGTGACTGCAGCTGCCTTTCTTTGTTTGGATCCTTCATTGAGATGAGATGTTATTTCGGATGATTCCACGTGCTGTTGAGTAATTATATATTTTAATTCGTTTGTAGTAAAACCGGGGATTTCGGCTAGTTGTAACTATAGCATAACTAGAATTGTGTTTACATTCAAAACAATCCACAAATAAGTAACAAGAGAAAACACAGAGAACAAAATACAACCCCAACTTGATTTAAACTCGTATTCATAGACAGCGATATGCCATCAGAGACCTGCATTTCAGCACGCTACCAGTTTAGCAACTTTAAAAAATGTTGCTATGGTTATGGTTATGGAAGGCCTCGGTATCACTGGAAACGAATTAAAATCTATAATTGCTCAACCGCTCGTGCCAGAGAAATCATCCGAATTAATATCGCATCTCCCAAACACAGAAAGGTAGTTGTAGTCCCCATCATAACAGTCTCAGCACACTGCAAAAGACATAAGGCAAACCCGCACAGAAAGTAAACACAGCCGTCTGTTCTGTTCCCTGTCATACGATATCTTCATTCATCGTAAACAATCGGAAAATCGAAACAAAATGTTGCTAATGCATGACAAGATTTAACATGTACATATAATCACGTGAATAGACCAACTGAGGAATTAATGTATATTTGTAATTGTCCTCTGTGTTTCCTATTAACAAGCATTAGCCACACACAAACAGGATGACACATTTAAGTTATGATGATGATGATGATGATGCGGTCGCCCGATGATTTGAGGTATTCTAGCGGATACGAACCGTAGACTTCCTCCTCGTCATCCGCCCTTAAAAGGACGTTAAGTGGACGTAGTTACGTTGTGTTGAAGTTTGCAGTGTAACACTGTGATATTTGCGCCTTTCGGCCCAACACATCCGACTTCAGCCGACATTTTTGAGTACCGGGTTTGTCTTCCCTCTTCGATCCCTGCTCGCTTGGCCAGACTAGACAGGTTAGTCTGTTTCTGGAGGCACCGCGGAGAGGTGTAGCAGGGTCTGGATGGTTCTGGTTCACCGATCCTGGCGCAAGCCATCAGTTATGAGTCACTGACGACTTCCAGCTCTGGTGCTGGGTGGGGCGCGCCTTCGCCTCCATTTAAGTTATAAACACGCTTCTGCGTGTTTGGCAAATAAGATAAAAAATGTTCCCTTGTGAGTCACAAATACACCATTAGGTGAATTATATAAAGTGATTCTGTATGAGCCCGATAAAATATGTATGGGTGAGTCAGATAAAATATGTATGGGTGAGTCAGATAAAATATGTATGGGTGAGTCAGAAAAAATATGTATGGGTGAGTCAGATAAAATATGTATGGGTGAGTCAGATAAAATATGTATGGGTGAGTCAGATAAAATATGTATGGGTGAGTCAGATAAAATGTGAATTGGTGAGTCAGATAAAATATGTATGGGTGAGTCTGATAAAATATGAATGGGTGAGTCAGATAAAATATGTATGGGTGAGTGGCATCAAATAATATGTATGGGTGAGTCAGATAAAATATGTATGGGTGAGTCAGATAAAATATGTATGGGTGAGTCAGATAAAATATGTATGGGTGAGTCAGATAAAATATGTATGGGTGAGTCAGAAAAAATATGTATGGGTGAGTCAGATAAAATATGTATGGGTGAGTCAGATAAAATATGTATGGGTGAGTCAGATAAAATATGTATGGGTGAGTCAGATAAAATGTGAATTGGTGAGTCAGATAAAATATGTATGGGTGAGTCTGATAAAATATGAATGGGTGAGTCAGATAAAATATGTATGGGTGAGTGGCATCAAATAATATGTATGGGTGAGTCAGATAAAATATGTATGGGTGAGTCAGATAAAATATGTATGGGTGAGTCAGATAAAATATGTATGGGTGAGTCAGATAAAATATTTATGGGTGAGTCAGATAAAATATGTATGGGTGAGTCAGATAAAATATGTATGGGTGAGTCAGACAAAATATGTATGGGTGAGTCAGATAAAATATGTATGGGTGAGTCAGATAAAATATGTATGGGTGAGTCAGATAAAATATGTATGGGTGAGTCAGATATAATATGAATGGGTGAGTCAGATAAAATATGTATGGGTGAGTCAGATAAAATATGTATGGGTGAGTCAGATAAAATATGTATGGGTGAGTCAGATAAAATATGTATGGGTGAGTCAGATAAAATATGTATGGGTGAGTCAGATAAAATATGTATGGGTGAGTCAGATAAAATATGTATTGATGAGTCAGATAAAATATGTATGGGTGAGTCAGAAAAAATTGAATGGGTGAGTCAGATAAAACATGTATGGGTGAGTCAGATAAAATATGAATGGGTGAGTCAGATAAAACATGTATGGGTGAGTCAGATAAAATATGAATGGGTGAGTCAGATAAAATATGTATGGGTGAGTCAGATAAAATATGTATGGGTGAGTCAGATAAAATATGTATGGGTGAGTCAGATAAAATATGTATGGGTGAGTCAGATAAAATATGTATGGGTGAGTCAGATAAAATATGTATGGGTGAGTCAGATAAAACATGTATGGGTGAGTCAGATAAAATATGTATGGGTGAGTCAGATAAAACATGTATGGGTGAGTCAGATAAAATATGTATGGGTGAGTCAGATAAAACATGTATGGGTGAGTCAGATAAAACATGTATGGGTGAGTCAGATAAAACGTGTATGGGTGAGTCAGATAAAATATGTATGGGTGAGTCAGATAAAACGTGTATGGGTGAGTCAGATAAAATATGTATGGGTGAGTCAGATAAAACGTGTATGGGTGAGTCAGATAAGACAGAATAGAAATAGACAGAGAAGGAGGATACAATCAAAGAACGGACATGTCTCGACTTTAAAGAGTCCCAAATAATGACTGTCAGAGAAAATATGTATCCTTGAGTCAGAGAAAATATGGATCCTTGAGTCAAAGAAAATATGGATCCTTGAGTCAGAGAAAATATGTCTCCTTGAGTCAGAGAAAATATGGATCCTTGAGTCAGAGAAAATATGTCTCCTTGAGTCACAGAAAATATGTATCCTTGAGTCAAATAAAATATGTATCCTTGAGTCAGAGAAAATATGGATCCTTGAGTCACAGAAAATATGTATCCTTGAGTCAAATAAAATATGTATCCTTGAGTCACAGAAAATATGTATCCTTGAGTCAAATAAAATATGTCTCCTTGAGTCACAGAAAATATGTATCCTTGAGTCAAATAAAATATGTCTCCTTGAGTCACAGAAAATATGTATCCTTGAGTCAAATAAAATATGTATCCTTGAGTCAGAGAAAATATGGATCCTTGAGGCAGAGAAAAAATGTCTCCTTGAGTCAGAGAAAATATGTCTCCTTGAGTCAGAGAAAATATGTTTCCTTGAGTCAGAGAAAATATGGATCCTTGAATCAGAAGAAATATGTCTCTTTCAGTCAGAGAAAATATGTCTCATTGAGTCTGAGAAAATATGCCTCCTTGAGTTAGAGAAAATATGGTTCCTTGAGTCAGAAAAAATGTCTCCTTGAGTCAGAGAAAATATGTCCCTTTGAGTCAGAGAAAATATATCTCCTTGAGTCAGAGAAAATATGTCCCCTTGAGTCAGAGAAAATATGTCTCCTTGAGTCAGAGAAAATATGTCTCCTTCAGTCAGAGAAAATATGTCTCATTGAGTCAGAGAAAATATGTCCCCTTGAGTGACAGAAAATATGTCTCCTTGAGTCAGAGAAAATATGTCTCCTTGAGTCAGAGAAAATATGTCTCCTTGAGTCAGAGAAAATATGTCTCCTTCAGTCAGAGAAAATATGTCTCATTGAGTCAGAGAAAATATGTCCCCTTGAGTGACAGAAAATATGTCTCCTTGAGTCAGAGTAATATACAAGGGAATGAACGCACGAACAGCGAACAGTGAACGAAAGCGAACGGGAATCGCACTGCAATATTCACAGGAACGAACGCGCAAACAAATTAGCTAAAGAGGGAGGGAGATTACCACAAGAGAACCATCCGCTCAGTTATGATGAAGCCAAATCCATCCTCAAAGGTCAGCACCATGAAAAATGGAAACGAGAACACACAAAACATAACGAGAGGGACGGATACCATCAACTATCAAGGAAGGATCAAGTCATCATACTTCGCCTATACACTGACCACAATAGAATGCGGAGTCACATGTTCACCAAATTCAAAATAGGTACAACCAGTCTATGCCACCGTACAATATGACTACAAAACATGTTCTACAGGATTGCCCTCAGTACACAGACCTGAGAAGAGCAATGTGGTCCACACCCACCTCCCTGGAAGAAAAACTATATGGGACAATCGATTCACTCAGACTGCTGACTTCATGAGAGAGTCTGGAATCCTACTCTGAATGAGTCTTGATCGCAGTGAGAGAGAGAGAGAGAGAGAGAGAGAGAGAGTCAGAAAAAATATGTCTCTTTGAGCCAGATAAAATATGTCTCGGTGAAACACAGGTAATATATCTCAGAGAGTTTGAGAAAATACGTCTCATTGAGTCAGATAAAATGCATCTGTCTGAGTCAGAATAAATTACGTTTGCTTGTGTCAGATAAATTACGACTTAGTGAATCATAGAAAATTGGTCTCTTTGAATCATAGAAAATTGGTCTCTTTGAATCATAGAAAATTGGTCTCTTTGAATCATAGAAATTTGGTCTCTTTGAATCATAGAAAATTGGTCTCGGTGAATCATAGAAAATTGGTCTCGGTGAATCATAGAAAATTGGTCTCTTTGAATCATAGAAAATTGGTCTCTTTGAATCATAGAAAATTGGTCTCGGTGAATCATAGAAAATTGGTCTCTTTGAATCATAGAAAATAGGTCTCTTTGAATCATAGAAAATTGGTCTCTTTGAATCATAGAAAATTGGTCTCTTTGAATCATAGAAAATTGGTCTCGGTGAATCATAGAAAATTGGTCTCGGTGAATGATAGAAAATTAGTCTCTTTGAATTATAGAAAATTGGTCTCGGTGAATCATAGAAAATTAGTCTCTTTGAATCATAGAAAATTGGTCTCGGTGAATCATAGAAAATTCGTCTCGGTGAATCATAGAAAATTAGTCTCTTTGAATCATAGAAAATTGGTCTCGGTGAATCATAGAAAATTGGTCTCTTTGAATCATAGAAAATTGGTCTCTTTGAATCATAGAAAATTGATCTCGGTGAATCATAGAAAATTGGTCTCTTTGAATCATAGAAAATAGGTCTCTTTGAATCATAGAAAATTGGTCTCTTTGAATCATAGAAAATTGGTCTCTTTGAATCATAGAAAATTGGTCTCGGTGAATCATAGAAAATTGGTCTCGGTGAATGATAGAAAATTAGTCTCTTTGAATTATAGAAAATTGGTCTCGGTGAATCATAGAAAATTAGTCTCTTTGAATCATAGAAAATTGGTCTCGGTGAATCATAGAAAATTCGTCTCGGTGAATCATAGAAAATTAGTCTCTTTGAATCATAGAAAATTGGTCTCGGTGAATCATAGAAAATTGGTCTCGGTGAATCATAGAAAATTAGTCTTTTTGAATCATAGAAAATTGGTCTCTTTGATCATAGAAAATTGGTCTCGGTGAATCATAGAAAATTAGTCTCTTTGAATCATAGAAAATTGGTCTCGGTGAATCATAGAAAATTGGTCTCTTTGAATCATAGAAAATTGGTCTCGGTGAATCATAGAAAATTAGTCTCTTTGAATCATAGAAAATTGGTCTCGGTGAATCATAGAAAATTGGTCTCTTTGAATCATAGAAAATTGGTCTCGGTGAATTATAGAAAATTAGTCTCGGTGAATCATAGAAAATTAGTCTCTTTGAATCATAGAAAATTAGTCTCGGTGAATCATAGAAAATTAGTCTCTTTGAATCATAGAAAATTAGTCTCGGTGAATCATAGAAAATTAGTCTCTTTGAATCATAGAAAATTGGTCTCGGTAAATCATAGAAAATTAGTCTCTTTGAATCATAGAATATTGGCCTCGGTGAATCATAGAAAATTGGTCGCGGTGAATCATAGATAATAAATTAGTATGAGTTAGATATAAATCTGAGCTCACTCGCTTCAAAGTGAGATAACTGACAGGCGGTATCATTCCTTCCGAGACAGTAGAAATAACAAATAACCAGTTGTGTTCCTCGTGCGGAGTCGGAAAGAAAGTGACACCATCATTAACAGAAAGGAATAGAGATAGTGAGTGAATGTAGGAGATAGAGACAGGGTGATTGAAAGGGGATCGTTACATGAACGGAATGTAGATTAAAAGTGTGTGGTTTTTCTGTTTTCAAGAATCAAGAGTAAATATGTCAGCTTGAAAAGGATAGAAAAAAGCCTGAAGTAGAGATATTAGTGAGAGAATAGAGGCAGTGGCGTAGTGTGTGTAGCTAGTGCATGGGGCAAGACATGTATTACATCTCCCAATATGATTTTCTTTATTTATAATTAATATTTTTCTCTTCTCCCCCTTCTTCTCTCCACCAGAACATTAAACGCCCCTGGATGCTGCAGAAATCAGAAAATGAGAGAGGGTTTAATGACAAGGAGAGGACGACTTGAGGTAAGAAATGAGCGTTGAAGAATGATGCGGCTGGGGGACCTTTGTAGAGGAAAATCCCGAGTTAGAACCCCCCCCCCCCTTTCCCCGCAGGAGGGGATCATTTTACATGTCTAACTCGTGATGTCCTTGTATCTTTACCCTCAATCCGCGATGTCCTCTTGTCTTTACCCTCAATCCGCGATGTCCTCTTATCTTTACCCTCAATCCGCGATGTCCTCTTCTCTTTACCCTCAATCCGCGATGTCCTCTTGTCTTTACCCTCAATCCGCGTTATCCTCGTGTCTCTACCCTCACTCCGTTTTGTCCTCGTGTCTCTACCCTCACTCCGCAATGTCCTAGTGTCTCTATCCTCACTCCGCAATGTCCTCGTGTCTCTACCCTCACTCCGTGATGTCATTGTGTCTCTACCCTCACTCCGCAATGTCCTCGTGTCTCTACCCTCACTCCGCAATGTCCTAGTGTCTCTATCCTCACTCCGCAATGTCCTCGTGTCTCTACCCTCACTCCGTGATATCCTCGTGTCTCTACCCTCACTCCGTGATGTCCTCGTGTCTCTACCCTCACTCCGCAATGTCCTCGTGTCTCTACCCTCACTCCGTGATATCCTCGTGTCTCTACCCTCACACCACGATGTCCTCGTGTCTCTACCCTCACACCACGATGTCCTCGTGTCTCTACCCTCACTCCGCAATGTCCTCGTGTCTCTACCCTCACTCCGCAATGTCCTAGTGTCTCTATCCTCACTCCTACGATGTCCTCGTGTCTCTACCCTCACTCCGCGATGTCCTCGTGTCTCTACCCTCACACCGCGATGTCCTCGTGTCTCTACCCTCACACCACGATGTCCTCGTGTCTCTACCCTCACTCCGCGATGTCCTCGTGTCTCTACCCTCACTCCTACGATGTCCTCGTGTCTCTACCCTCACACCACGATGTCCTCGTGTCTCTACTCTCACACCACGATGTCCTCGTGTCTCTACCCTCACACCACGATGTCCTCGTGTCTCTACCCTCACACCACGATGTCCTCGTGTCTCTACCCTCACACCACGATGTCCTCGTGTCTCTACCCTCACTCCGCGATGTCCTCGTGTCTCTACCCTCACTCCGCGATGTCCTCGTGTCTCTACCCTCACTCCGTGATGTCCTCGTGTCTCTACCCTCACTCCGTGATGTCCTCGTGTTTCTACCCTCAGTCCGTGATGTCTCGTGTCTCTACCCTCAGTCCGTGATGTCTCGTGTCTCTACCCTCACTCCGTGATGTCCTCGTGTCTCTACCCTCAGTCCGTGATGTCCTCGTGTCTCTACCCTCACTCCGTGATGTCCTCGTGTCTCTACCCTCACTCCGCGATGTCCTCGTGTCTCTACCCTCACTCCGTGATGTCTCGTGTCTCTACCCTCACTCCGTGATGTCCTCGTGTCTCTACCCTCACTCCGCGATGTCCTCGTGTCTCTACCCTAACTCCGCGATGTCCTCGTGTCTCTACCCTCACTCCGCGATGTCCTCTTGTCTCTACCCTCACTCCGTGATGTCCTCGTGTCTCTACCGTCTGTCCGTGATGTCCTCGTGACTTCACACATTGCCACATTCATTGAAACCCTGTCCGCTGAGGTGTACTACTAAAAACGGTTATGACGTTCTCAACATTGCGAGCAGGAAGGGATTGTGGGTAAAATGACGTCAGCTGTGTATCGCTGATATCACAGAAGACGTCACACAGTTGGGCGACTTATGGGACAATCCCCTGAACCACTCCATTTTCAATGCAGGCGACATCCTGTACCCTACTCCTTGGTCCGATGTCTACACTTCTTAAAAAATACCACAATCCGGAGGTCCTATGTGCATTCCGAGCACGCTAGAGAACCCTTGGCAGCTAAAAGTCGAAAAAAAGATACAAATCAGCACTAAATTATCGTTAAGGAAATCTAGCCCTTCTGAAGACGGATGTGTCGGGCGAAAAGTCTCTGATATCGCGGCTTTGCCGTTAACTAGCGACACAATGTATGCGACCAACTTAACAGGTGGACGCTAAGACAGGAAAATAAAGGAAGAGAAGTGAAATAATACGATAGACAGACAGACAGACATGCAGACAGACATACAGACATACTGACAGACAGACAGACATACAGACAGACAGACATACTGACATACTGACAGACAGACAGACAGATAGATAGACAGACAGACAGACAGACAGATAGATAGATAGATAGATAGATAGATAGATAGATAGATAGATAGATAGATAGATAGATAGATAGATAGATAGATAGATAGATAGATAGATAGATAGATAGATAGATAGATAGATAGATAGATAGATAGATAGATAGATAGATAAAGAATGAAAGAACGAGATGAATGCACCCCACAGGAATAAATACGGCGGCCTATATAATGACAAAAATATCTTTGTCCTACTTCTATTCTCATTAAGGTAAAAATAAAAATAGAAAAATCCTATTGTAAGCTCGTTCGCAGCCGTGGGCAAGTAGAATAAACACGATATGAAGGGCATCTATCACGTGCTGCGGTCGTGCACACAGAATATTGGAGGACCAATACCTGTTGATTGATCAGATCACGTGTTTAAACACTTTTTGCAACACTCAAACATTGTTTTTATGTTGATTGTTGTCTGTCCTCTCTTGTTCTGAGAGTTCGAAAAGGTATTCGGTTGATTTGGTTAAGTCTTTTCCCCATAAGAATGATAAAAGAAGACAAAACAAACATATTTGATAAATGTTGTGTCTTCATTCACACGGTAGAGAGACTTTTAGCGGGTCTAATGATCCAGAAACTACAAAAATAGATCTGTGACAAGTCATACAGAATATGTCTGTGACGAGTTAGATAGAGTGTGCGTGAAGACTTAATTATAATGTGTTGTGCAACGAGCCAGACAAAATGTGTGTCGGACAGAATGTGACTGTGACGAGCCAGACAGAATGTGTGTGTGACGGGAAAGACGAATGTGTCTATGACGAGCCAGATAGCATGTGTGTGTGACGGGAAAGACGAATGTGTCTATGACGAGCCAGATAGCATGTGTGTGTGTGAGAGACAGGAAAGACGAATGAGACTGTGACGAGTCAGACAGAATGTGTGTTTGACGCGAAAAATGAATGCGACTGTAATGAGCCAGACATAATGTGTCTGTGACGGGAAAGACGAATGTGACTGTGGCGAGTCAGACAGAGTATGTTTGTGACGGGAAAAACGATTGTGACTGACGAGTCAGATAGAATGTGTATATGACGAACTACAAATAATATATTATGCGAAAAGAAGGTGCTGAGAATACAATAATAACAGACAGAGTGAATGGAAAGAAGAGAAGAGGCAAACCAAGAGAAAAAGTATTAAATAGCTTATCCAAATAGCACCATAAAAGATCACTGACTGCAATTTTGAAAGACCGAAAATGTAGAGAGAGATGATCGCCTACGTCGATCCGCACGATGATGATGATGAGCCAGACAGAATGTGTATGTGACGAACCAGTTATAATGTGCCCGGGGAGACCAGAGAAAATGTCCCAGATGATCGAGACAAAACGTGTCTAGCCAGGTTCAAACCCATACAGCAGAGCACAAGATTGGTTCGAGAAATGTGTTTGCTCTACTTATCATCAACATCATCAAGTCCCATGCCTGCTGGCGTAGGTGATCATGTCTCTCCCACAACTTTCGATCTCGACAGTTATTTATAATTTATGTTGACGTTCTGCCAAGCCATTCTCTTAAGCTGTCTGGTATTTTTTCTCATTGCTTCCCTCTATCTCTTCGTCCCTCAATTTTCCCAGTTGTTACAATATATTCCAGTTGTTCTCTTCTCATTACGTGTCCAAAAAATGATGATTGTTTCTTCTTAATATTGGAAATTAGCTCTCTTTTTGCTTTGCCCTCTTTCAGAACATTTTTATTACTCTGCTTTATTACTCCATGGTATTCTCAACATTCTTCTGTAAAACCACATTTCTGCAGACTCCAATTATTTGCTTCTCTCTTGTCCTATTGTCCACACTATTAATACGGGAGACATAATTGACAAATGTAGCTGCAGATATTAATGAAACAAACATAAATGGTAACAGTTAATAAACAGATCACTTGACATATATTCACCTGATACTTCACAAATTGATGTTTCACTTTTATTTTCATTGAAAAATACCAATACACATATTCATCCTATTCACTAGAGGGAGAAAGAGAGAGAGAGAGAGAGGGAGAGTCTCATTATTCGAAGATGTTACTTTAAATTATTTTTTAGCCACCCACTTCAAGAGCCAACGGGTCGGTGTCCCATCCCACCTGCATCTGAATACTTTGGCACTCGTTTTGCTCGCTCCCACGTTTGTGCCACGTGCCCGGGAGTCTAGGTGTCGGCAGATCGACAAATCATATCTGGGCGAGAGTTACGACAGTTTGAACATTTTTGCGTGGAGGTAAGACCCGGGACGTGACAGTCCACGGAGTGAACTAACGGATTCTTTATATTGTGTAGGTTGCGAGAAACTGTGGTTTCTGGTGCACTTTGAGGCGCAATGCCGCCGTATTCAGCACCTTCCGATAACTAGGTTTCTGGTACACTTTGAGGCGCAAAGCCGCCGTATTCAGCACCTTCCGATAACTAGGTTTCTGGTACACTTTGAGGCGCAATGCCGCCGTATTCAGCACCTTCCGATAACTAGGTTTCTGGTACACTTTGAGGCGCAAAGCCGCCGTTTTCAGCACCTTCCGATAACTAGGTTTCTGGTACACTTTGAGGCGCAATGCCGCCGTATTCAGCACCTTCCGATAACTAGGTTCTTCCAGCTTCTATTTAAACACATGCGGGAACAGTGACTACCAGACACATTGCTGTGTACACTGCTCAATCTTCTTTCCTTCCTCATTTGCTTTTCATCGTCGACGGGAGATGCAGTCTTTTGGTCTTCTTTTGGCTCTGCTGCTGTTATGTTTCTACTAGTGTTTCTAATATTCCGTCAATCCATCTTTTTCGTGGTCGGTCCTTGGATCTGCTGTTTTCGCAACGTTTATTGAAGGCTCGTTGTGTTGTCTTTTGATCTTTCTGCCTTATCTCGTGTCCAAGCCATTTTATCTGTTCTCTTTTTATGTAGCCAACGGCGGGGATTGTCCGTAGCCTTTTTGTCTCGGTTCTTCATTTCTGATCTTATCTGTCAGGCTCTTTCCTGTCATTCTTCTAACACATTTCATCTTGGTTGTGTTATTTTTCTTATTTTTCTTACATCTAGGGTCCATGACTGGCATTTGTAGCACAACAGTTGAATGAAGACTATGTTGTTAAGTGCTCGATTTGGCTCTAGCGCTATTTCCTTGTTGGACCATAGTGGTGATAGCTGTCCAATGATTTGATAAGCTTTGCTGCATCCTGATTCTATTTCTGCTGTTTATGAGTTATCGTCTGTCGCTAGATGTCCCATGCATTTAAATTCCTCCACTTATTTTGTCTGCTGACTATCGTTATGTTGATGTTCTGTTTTCGTTGTCTGGCGACTATCGTTATGTTGATGTTCTGTTTTCATTGTCTAGCGTCTATCGTTATGTTGATGTTCTGTTTTCGTTGTCTGGCGACTATCGTTATGTTGATGTTCTGTTTTCATTGTCTAGCGTCTATCGTTATGTTGATGTTCTGTTTTCATTGTCTGGCGTCTATCGTTATGTTGATGTTCTGTTTTCATTGTCTGGCGTCTATCGTTATATTGATGTTCTGTTTTCATTGTCTAGCGTCTATCGTTATATTGATGTTCTGTTTTCATTGTCTGGCGTCTATCGTTATATTGATGTTCTGTTTTCATTGTCTGGCGTCCATCGTTATATTGATGTTCTGTTTTCATTGTCTGGCGTCTATCGTTATATTGATGTTCTGTTTTCATTGTCTAGCGTCTATCGTTATATTGATGTTCTGTTTTCATTGTCTGGCGTCTATCGTTATGTTGATGTTCTGTTTTCATTGTCTGGCGTCTATCGTTATATTGATGTTCTGTTTTCATTGTCTGGCGTCTATTGTTATATTGATGTTCTGTTTTCATTGTCTGGCGTCCATCGTTATATTGATGTTCTGTTTTCATTGTCTAGCGTCTATCGTTATATTGATGTTCTGTTTTCATTGTCTAGCGTCTATCGTTATATTGATGTTCTGTTTTCATTGTCTAGCGTCTATCGTTATATTGATGTTCTGTTTTCATTGTCTGGCGTCTATCGTTATGTTGATGTTCTGTTTTCATTGTCTGCCGTCTATCGTTATATTGATGTTCTGTTTTCATTGTCTGGCGTCTATCGTTATATTGATGTTCTGTTTTCATTGTCTGGCGTCTATCGTTATATTGATGTTCTGTTTTCATTGTCTGGCGTCTATCGTTATGTTGATGTTCTGTTTTCATTGTCTAGCGTCTATCGTTATATTGATGTTCTGTTTTCCTTGCCCGAGTACTTAAACGATGTTTCTATACAAGAAAATTAATTGAATGAAGAGATATTTATGGGAGTATAGATCAAATGTTGTAACATTATGTTCAAAGATAATGACAGAAAATGTTCTGACGCTGCCACAGTTGGGGCACAATCTAAACTAATAAACAGATACAAGAGAAAGCTACGTGAGTTCTGTTATTGTTGTCGTTACGTTATGTTATATTGTGGTTATGTGTTATTGTCATTATGTTGTGCTAAATTGACGTTATGTTATATTATATTGTCGTTACATTAAGTTATATTATCGTTGCGTTAAATTATATTTTCATTATGTTGTGTTCTTCTGTCGTTATGTTATATTATTACGGTTATGTTATTTTAAATTTTCGAATGTTATGTTTTATCGAATTTTGTTAAATTGTATTGTCGTTGAGTAATGTTATACTGTCGTTATGTTAAGTTATAGTGTCGTTATGTTATATTATATTGTTGTTTTGTTATGATCAATGCCGCTAAACTCCGGACACGTTCCAATGTGCTCCGATCGTCTCATCAAATGTCCATTACCAGACACAGACCAACTTTATCAGTTCCATGTTGGTTGACAATGACCTTCATTGCTCCAGAAATGTGTTCTGTTCTACCAGTGCCAGTGGGAAATTAAACGAAAGTCTACCAGTGCCGGTGGGAAATTAAACGAAAATCTACCGTGCCAGTGGGAAATTAAACGAAAATCTACCGTGCCAGTGGGAAATTAAACGAAAATCTACCGTGCCAGTGGGAAATTAAACGGAAATCTACTGTGCCAGTGGGAAATTAAACGAAAATCTACCGTGCCAGTGGGAAATTAAACGAAAATCTACCGTGCCAGTGGGAAATTAAACGAAAATCTACCGTGCCAGTGGGAAATTAAATGAAAATCTACCGTGCCAGTGGGAAATTAAACGAAAATCTACCGTGCCAGTGGGAAATTAAACGGAAATCTACTGTGCCAGTGGGAAATTAAACGAAAATCTACCGTGCCAGTGGGAAATTAAACGAAAATCTACCGTGCCAGTGGGAAATTAAACGAAAGTCTACCAGTGCCAGTGGGAAATTAAACGAAAGTCTACCAGTGCCAGTGGGAAATTAAACTAAAGTGATAATCACCCAAAATTCATACTCTTGCTGGAGGTATAAAGCTGGCGTGCGCAAACAAACAAACCAATCAACCAAATAAACAAACAAATAAACACACAAACCAAACAAGCAAACAAACCAAACAAACAAACAAAGCAAACCAAAAAACAAACACAAAACAAACAAATAAATAAACCAAACAAACAAACAAACCAAACAAACTAAACAAACAAAAAGCAAACAAACAAGAAAACAAACAAACCAGACAAACAAACAAACCAAACAAACAAACAAACCAAACAAACAAACAAACAAACAAAACAAACAACGAAAAAAGCAAACAAACAAACAAACCAAACAAACAAATAAGCAAACAAACAAACAAGTAAACAAGTAAACAAACAAGCCAATCAAATCAACAAACAAACACACCAAACAAACAAATCAAACAAACAAACAAACAAACAAACTAACCAAACAAACAAACAAAAACAAACAAACAAGCAAACAAACCAAACAAACAAATCAAACAAACAAACCAATTAAACAAATAAACCAAACAAAAAAGCAAACAAACAAACAAACAAACAAACAAATAACCAAACAAACAAACAAGCAAACAAACAAACAAACAAACAAACAAACCAAACAAACAAACCAAATAAACAAACAAACCAAACAAATCAAACAAATCAAACAAACCAATCAAACAAATAAACCAAACAAATCAAACAAATCAAACAAAAAACAAACAAACCAATCAAACAAAAAACCAAACAAACAAACAAATTAACCAACCAAACAAACAAACAAACCAAACAATAAAACAAATAAACAAACAAACCAATCAAACAAATAAACCAAACAAACAAACAAATTAACCAACCAAACAAACAAACCAAACAAACAAACCAAATAAACAAACAAACCAAACAAACAAACACTAACACCATATTCCCTAGACGTCACTTGGCATCACGGGTCTCTAACACCATATTCCCTAGACGTCAGTAGACGTGACGGATCACTAACACCATATTCCCTAGACGTCACTTGGCGTCACGGATCACTATCACCTTATTCCATAGACGCCACTTGGCGTGACGTGTCACTAACACCATATTCCCTAGACGCCACTTGGCGTCACTGGTCTTTAACACCATATTTCCTAGACGTCACTAGGCGTGACGGATCACTAACACCATATTCCCTAGACGTCACTTGGCGTCACGGGTCTCTAACACCATATTCCCTAAACGTCACTAGGCGTGACGGATCACTAACACCATATTCCCTAGACGTCACTTGACGTCACGGATCACTAACACCTTATTCCATAGACGTCACTTGGCGTCACGGATCACTAACACCATATTCCCTAGACGTCACTTGGCGTCACGGATCACTAACACCTTATTCCATAGACGTCACTTGGCGTGACGGATCACTAACACCTTATTCCCTAGACGTCACTTGGCGTCACGGATCACTAACACCTTATTCCATAGACGCCACTTGGCGTGACGGATCACTAACACCTTATTCCATAGATGCCACTTGGCGTGACGGATCACTAACACCATATTCCACAGAAGCCACTTGGCGTTATGGGGATCTTTACGTACTTCACTCTGAGGTTATTAATGACATCTCCTCCATCCGTTGGCTGTCTATCTGATATGTTCGTCAACATTTTCACTTTGTAAAGATACTTATTCTATAGGGTGTTTATAAAGTCTCACTACACTTGGTATCTAGGTCAATTTGAAAAAAATGTTTATGACGTCATCACAATATGTGCTCAATGGTAAGTTCACTTGTTGCGACAGTTTTCTTAATGACTTGTCTGGACTTTTAAGGATTCTGTCTTGGATATCTAAACATATTTCATCATTCACAGCAGGCCTACCAGATCGTGGAGCATCTTCCACATTTCCAGTAGCAATAAACTTATTCAACAAATTTCATTGACAGTGGGAGCACATATTGTGATGACGTCATAAACATTTTTTTTTCAAATTGACCTAGATACCAAGTGTAGTGAGACTTTATAAACACCCTGTGTATATAAGGAAAGAAAGAACAGAAAACAAACAATAAAGTCTTTAAAGAAATTAAAATGAAACGAGAACTACTGAACACAATTCAAACAAGACAAATGACATTTTTGGGGCATGTTAAAAGACACAGCAGCCTACTAAAAGGAATCTTGGAAAGAAAATAAAAAATAAAAGAAGCAGAGACAGGCAAAGTCTAACATGGACGAGTAACATCAAAAGAACGACAAGTCAGCCTATGACAACCAGCACCATCAATGCAAGAGATAGAGCGGAATTTCGCTCTATGGTAGCCAACCTTCGATGCGGAGAAGGCACTCAATGGTGATGATGCTGATGATTTTATATAACTCTGGAGTTAGTGATTGAAAGGATGAATCTCAATCAAGATAACGATCAATCAATTAAGTATCGGGCCTACTGGCGTAGGTGATCATGTCTCTCCACAACTTCCGATCTCGACAGTTATTTATCATTTCTTTTTTTTTACCCTCTGCCAAACCATTCTTAAGCTGACTGGCATCTTTTCTCTTTGCGTCCCTCTATCTCTTCGTCCCTCAACTTTCCCAGTTGTCACAATATATTCCAGCTGTTCCCATCTCATTACATGGCCAAAAAGTGATTGTTTCTTCATAATCTTGGAAATTTGCTCTCTTTTTGCTTTAGCCTATTTCAGAACCCTCTCATTACTCTTCATAGCTATCAATGGCATTCTCAACATTCTTCTGTAAAACCACATTTCTACAGCCTCCAGTAACGTTCTTGTCTGTTGTCCTATTGTCCATGATTTACATCCATATGTTAAGACTAGCTCTACATAACATTAAAAACTATTTTTCTTATTTCTATTGTCAAAAATGGATTTCACAGTATCTTCCCCATTTTTTTTTTTGTGTGTGTGTAGAAAGCTGCTTTTGCCTGAGCCATTCTGTAAAATATCAGAGATCAAGATAATATAATCAGTATATATATGAACAGGACCAAGATCGCCGAAAGTGGTATCCTACATCAGCTACTACTGCCAGATTAATATTCTACACATCCCTTTCTTATTATATAAACCATGGGAAAATCATTATTCCTTTGTCAATTAAAATGGAATTCCGGTGTTATAGTCCCATGGTGATTCCCCGTAGACTAGAACGGAAAACATACAATAGGACTAGGAATAAGAATAATGCAAACATGGGCCTTTAAACCGCCTGCAGCTATAATTAAATCATAAAAACCCACAAAAAGGTGAATATAAATTAACTGATTGCAGACGCCTGGCACAGTGTCTATTATTGTTAATTTATGTTTAACGTAGCTGTGAGGGAGTTAAATTAACGAGAACTGCCTCAATAGACTTCCATTAGTCTATAGTGTGTGTTCGCGGCGATGAAAGAACACAAACAATGCAAGAACGAAAAAAGGAACTTCAAAGCTTGAGATTGCAATCAGACATGAATAAAATAAAATAATTCAACAATACATCAATGAGTGTTAACCATGATTTGTTTGTCTTGTTTGCCAATCCCCAGGTTAGCAAGATTTCGTTATTTTTCCCGCGTGTCAGACGTAGGGCCAGTGATCGGTATGTTGTAGTGTCCCTCGAGTCCTGACAGAATATATTTATTTGATGGACCAATACTTGTCTTCTGTAGGGCATCAACAAATTCTTTACATCCCCCACGGTCTATTATCAGCGTATGATAAATGTTTAATGGTAAAAAGCTGACTTATTTAGTTTTTTATTTTTTTTTATTTTTTTTTGTTAAAACTTGTGCGACGTGTCCATTTCAATAAAGATGAAAGAGTTCAATGGTGCTATATAGAGCCAATTCTGACCAATGGAAGTGAATTATGGACAGTGGTCACAACATATTCGAGAAAGCACTGAAGATGGTTGAATTTCAGATACACGAATTTCGCAGTATTAGCGAAAACTTTGAAATTACCGGGAGCATTTGGTAGATTTTTATTCTATACAAATGTTTGCCCGGGCAGTGGCAATGTTTGGACTTTTATTTTCGACTTTTAACTGCCAAAGGTTCATAAACGTGCCCATAGTGCACACGAGACCTCTTGTTTTTCGCCGCTATTCTAAAGGGCTAGAGTTCGTATCCCACTACGAATTGGAGGATAATGACACGAAGAAACCACGGACTGGAAGCGAAAAAAAAAATCCACTGAGATGGGATGCGAACCGGGAACCATCTAATCCAGAGGTCGTAGTCTTACCTCTAGAGCACTCAGCCCTCCACTCCGCCCCCGACTTGTACTTCACTGTGGAGACAAGGCGCCTGGCATCGGCACAGCCTGGAGCTGTCAGCGACTCATAGCTGATGGAAGTCGCTAGGATCGGTGAACCAGAGCTAGATCCACATCCACCACTTTGCGGTGCCTATTGTAGTTGATTATTTAATTTTGTCTGGCCAAGAGAGTGTTGATCGAAAAGGAAAGCAACCTGATACTCAAATATGCCAAGCTGAGGGATGTTAGCTAAAGAAGTCGGATATATTGGGCCGAAGGTGCTAAAATGAAATAAAAAACACAACACAATGCATCTGTAAACACATTTAACATCTATTTGAAGACGAATGGCGAATAGGGCTACCAATTCCCTAAGTAGACACCCGGCCAACACCCGAAAGAGAAGATATTTCACTGTTATCTCTGGCCTACCTATACACTGACGTTCTATTTTTATTTCAGATAATCTATGGCCTACCTGTAGGCTCACGTTCTACTTTTATTTCTGATAGTCTCTGGTCTACCTGTAGGCTCACGTTTTACTTTTATTTCAGATAGTCTCTGGTCTAGTTGTAGGCTTACGTTCTACTTTTATTTCAGATAATCTATGGTCTACCTGTAGGCTCACGTTCTACTTTTATTTCTGATAGTCTCTGGTCTAGTTGTAGGCTTACGTTCTACTTTTATTTCAGATAATCTATGGTCTACCTGTAGGCCCACGTTCTACTTTTATTTCTGATAGTCTCTGGTCTACCTGTAGGCTTACGTTCTACTTTTATTTCTGATAGTCTCTGGTCTAGTTGTAGGCTTACGTTCTACTTTTATTTCAGATAATCTATGGTCTACCTGTAGGCACATGTTCTACTTTTATTTCTGATAGTCTCTGGTCAACCTGTAGGCTCACGTTCTACTTTTATTTCTGATAGTCTCTGGTCTACCTGTAGGCTCACGTTCTACTTTTATTTCTGATAGTCTCTGGTCTACTTGTAGGCTCACGTTCTACTTTTATTTCTGATAGTCTCTGGTCTACCTGTAGGCTCACGTTCTACTTTTATTTATAATAGTCTCTGGTCTACTTGTAGGCTCTCGTTCTACTTTTTTTTCTGATAGTCTCTGGTCTACCTGTAGGCTCACGTTCTACTTTTATTTCTGATAGTCTCTGGTCTACTTGTAGGCTCACCTTCTACTTTTATTTCTGATAGTCTCTGGTCTACTTGTAGGCTCACGTTCTACTTTTATTTCTGACAGTCTCTGGTCTACTTGTAAGCTCACCTTCTACTTTTATTTCTGATAGTCTCTGGTCTACTTGTAGGCTCACCTTCTACTTTTATTTCTGATAGTCTCTGGTCTACCTGTAGGCTCACGTTCTACTTTTATTTCTCACAGTCTCTGGTCTACTTGTAGGCTCACCTTCTACTTTTATTTCTGATAGTCTCTGGTCTACTTGTAGGCTCACCTTCTACTTTTATTTCTGATAGTCTCTGGTCTACCTGTAGGCTCACGTTCTACTTTTATTTCTGATAGTCTCTGGTCTACTTGTAGGCTCACCTTCTACTTTTATTTCTGATAGTCTCTGGTCTACTTGTAGGCTCACGTTCTACTTTTATTTCTGACAGTCTCTGGTCTACTTGTAGGCTCACCTTCTACTTTTATTTCTGATAGTCTCTGGTCTACTTGTAGGCTCCGGTTCTACTTTTATTTCTGATAGTCTGTGGATCTCCTCAGAGCACGCGATCAGTTCAAGCCACCGACCATTCGTTATCACTGAGTAAATACCTTATCACTTCTGACCTAAAGAAGTGAATCATGGACAGTTAACAAACAAATGAAGAAAAAAAACAATTAGAGGCCACAGATTTGGGATTTCTCAGAAGAATGTTGAAAGTTCCCTGGACAGATAAAAAGACCAATGTGGAAATTCTCAAAGAAGTCAACACAAAAAGGGAGTTCATTAAAAAAAAAACAGCAGAAAGAAACAATCAACATTTTTCGGGCACATAATGAGTAGTGCAAAGTTGGAATACTTGGTTACAACTGACAAAATACAGAAAAAGGAGATGACGAACGACAAAGAGAGAAGATACTGGATAGCTTGGTTTCATGGCTTGGAAAACATTCAACAGCGTAATTGTTATCATGCACTGTGGATATAAAATTGTGTTAGGACATGATCGCCTACGCCAACCGGTATGGCACATGATGATGATATCCCTTGTTTACATCTCTTGAGCAGTTCTCGATTACAGATTTTCTTTCACCAAAATATTCCGAGAGTTATTCAGTTTACATCACATCACTCATGACAATCCTTCAGGTGCTCAATCATTCAATACATAACGCCTGCTGATAGTTGCAATAGCTCACTGGTTATGCATACACCTACCTGCGCTGCAAGTTTTAAAATTTATATTTGTTCGATGTTGCAATTTACTTGATTGCACTCTTAAAACTAAATCTTTGCTAGTAAATACACACAGACAAACAAGGCACAGACACACAAACATCTTGCTTTTTTGACCATCATAGGAGATAAAGATCACACTTGCTAGTCTAGTCTATGTGTGCGTATATAACTGATAAGCCGGATGCGGACCCGAAGTAACTTAGGACACTATAGAAATGTAATGGTTGCTGCTCATGCTACAGGAATTGAGTTATTGAGTTATTAGCGGGTCATCGTCATTGCACTCCAAACATGTCCATAGGTGCTCAGATCCCCTCCTCAGTTATTGAGTTATTAGCGGGTCATCATCATTGCACTCCAAACATGTCCATAGGTGCTCAGATCCCCTCCTCAGTTATTGAGTTATTAGCGGGTCATCATCATTGCACTCCAAACATGTCCATAGGTGCTCAGATCCCCTCCTCAGTTATTGAGTTATTGAGTTATTAGCGGGTCGTCGTCATTGCACTCCAAACATGTCCATAGGTGCTCAGATCCCCTCCTCAGTTATTGAGTTATTAGCGGGTCATCGTCATTGCACTCCAAACATGTCCATAGGTGCTCAGATTTAATATGTGCCGTATATAAGAAATGTAAGCTTGTCAGTTCGTACTTGTACCGCACACCCCTTGTGTTAAGATTAATATTGAAGGCTTTCAATGAAGTGTTATATTACGGAGGAAAAATAATGTGATCTGAGTTGTGGAGGTCTTGGACTTGTGGATAAAACATGTGATTTATGTGGTGAGTTAGTGAAGTCGTGGACGTGTGGAAGAGAAATGTGATTTGTGTGGTGACTAGGTGAGGGCTTGGACGTGTGGAAGAGAAATGTGATTTGTGTGGTGACTAGGTGAGGGCTTGGACGTGTGGAAGAGAAATGTGATTTGTGTGGTGACTAGGTGAGGGCTTGGACGTGTGGAAGAGAAATGTGATTTGTGTGGTGACTAGGTGAGGGCTTGGACGTGTGGAAGAGAAATGTGATTTGTGTGGTGACTAGGTGAGGGCTTGGACGTGTGGAAGAGAAATGTGATTTGTGTGGTGACTAGGTGAGGGCTTGGACGTGTGGAAGAGAAATGTGATTTGTGTGGTGACTAGGTGAGGGCTTGGACGTGTGGAAGAGAAATGTGATTTGTGTGAGCTAGAATAAAACAAGGTATATTTGCACTATTCGTTAGCCTCACTCTCTTGTTTGAGTCTTTTGAGCTTCCAATGACAGTCAGGCCAAGACGTGTGGATATATCTGTGTGTGTTGGTGGGTGTGTTGGGGGGGGGGGGCGGAAATGTACTATCAATTCCACCATACTTTTCTCATTCATAAAAAGCCAACCCAAAATCATCATCATCAACAGTGAAGAATGTGAATTTGTAACAAACTTTGAATACCTTGGATCTGTAGTAACTATCAATGGAGACTGCCAGGAAAAGATCATAAGGAGATTAGCCATAGCAAAACAAATTAAACGCCATGAAACCATGTTGGACAATATCAGCAAGGCATTACAATTATCGAGAACATGTATCTTCCCGATAGCAACATATGGTTGTGAATCATGGACAATTTCGCAAACAGCAAGGAAGAATAATGATTCACTAGAAGCAAAATTCTGCAGAAAAATCGTTAAGATACCTTGGGTAAAGAATAGACAGCGGGAAACATTAAAAAGAAGGGGCTTATAAACACTATTCTACAGATGAAATTAAAATACTATGGCCACGTCAAAAGATACAGCGGGTTGGAAAGAACAATAAAGAAAGGCATAGTTTTGACGCGTTAAGGGCAGACCAAGAAGAAGGTGGTTTAAAGACATCAAGGAGACCTTGAACATGACAGCATAAGAAGTGGGAGATCTCACTAGAGACAGATATTCTTTTAGACTGGCTGTGGTGAATACAACGTTCTGTGGGAGATCTGGCTAGAGATATAGATTCTTTCAGATGGACTGAGGTGAATGCAACGTTCTGTGGGAGATCTGGCTAGAGACAGAGATTCTTTCAGATGGACTGAGGTGAATGCAACGTTCTGTGGGAGATCTGGCTAGAGACAGAGATCCTTCCAGACGGGCTGTGGTAAATGTAACACTCTGTGGGGGATCTGGCTAGAGACAGAGATTCTTTCAGACGGGCTGTGGTAAATGTAATGCTCTGTGGGAGATCTGGCTAGAGACAGAGATTCTTTCAGACGGGCTGCGGTAAATGTAACACTCTGTGGGAGATCTGGCTAGAAACAGAGATTCTTTCAGACGGGCTGCGGTAAATGTAACGCTCTGTGGGAGATGTGGCTAGAAACGGAGATTCTTTCAGCATGGCTGTTGTGAATGCATTGTTCTGCAAATGACATGCGACCTGATGATAATGATTATTCTCTTTTATTCTTTTGAAATTGTTATTACAAAATTTATTAATATTTCTTTTAATTATTTGTATTTTATTGTCTTTATGTGTTTCCCTTAGGGTCATTTTTTATTTTAACGCAGCACACATTTCAGCCAATATTTTCCCCATTTATTTTATCATTTCAGTTGCTTCTCTCAAGCCATTCTAGCGAGTGTTTCACTTTGTGTGTGCGTGAAGATATATAGGATCTGTTACATTATATTCTATTTATTCCTGGAATTGGTTGTCATTTTTAGGGTTTTACCCAACCACATCCGCACATAAAACCGAAGTTATCATTCTTCTTTTAATTTGACGTCAATGTGTTGTATTCAAATATTTTATTTCTAAATTTCTAAAGGCAGTAACAAAACATGACACTAAAACATTAACGTCAAACATCTGTGACGCTGACCTTAATTTCTCGGGAAAATCCACCTTGACGTCAACTCTCATTGTCTTATATAATATTCTCTTCTCCCTTTTTTTCTCCACTCTTTACCATGTTCTAACTATCTTTCTATCCATTCTCTCACTCTCTTAATCTACCTGCTTTGACGCATGTCATAGTTCTCTGTTCGTATTTGTCCATTACTTGTTTAATGCGTAGTGTATCAGAAATTAATGAATTATAACATACAACTCTCTCTACATTCTCTATAATTACTTCTTTTTCTAGAATATTCATTGTTTTTTCTTCTTCCGTTTGTATCTTTATAAAATTAGATATTTAGCAAGATTGTTATTGTTATTGTTATTTATTATTGGTAGTGTTAATTTAATGGCATTTTTATTGTTATTTATTATTGTTATTTTATTATCATTTATATTTGTTTGTGTTATTATTATTGCAATTTGTATTTGTTATTTACACTCCCTGTCATTCTCACAGACTTGATAATAAACACATCTACGTCATTCTCACAGACTTGATAATAAACACATCTACGACATTCTCACAGACCTGGTAATAAACACAGCTACCTCATTCTCACAGACCTGGTAATAAACACAGCTACCTCATTCTCACAGACCCGGTATTAAACACAGCTACCTCATTCTCACAGACCTGGTAATAAACATAGCTACCTCATTCTCACAGACCCGGTAATAAACACAGCTACCTCATTCTCACAGACCTGATAATAAACACAGCTACCTCATTCTCACAGACCTGGTAATAAACACAGATACCTGATTCTCACAGACCCGGTAATAAACACAGATACCTCATTCTCACAGACCTGATAATAAACACAGCTCCGTCATTCTCACAGACCCGGTAATAAACACAGCTACCTCATTCTCACAGACCTGGTAATAAACACAATTACCTCATTCTCACTGACCCGGTAATAAACACAGCTACCTCATTCTCACTGACCCGGTAATAAACACAGCTACCTCATTCTAACAGACCTGATAATAAACACAGCTATCTCATTCTCACAGACCTGGTAATAAATACAGCTACCTCATTCTCACAGACCTGGTAATAAATACAGCTACCTCATTCTCACAGACCCGGTAATAAACACAGATACCTCATTCTCACAGACCTGGTAATAAACACAGCTACCTCATTCTCACAGACCCGGTAATAAACACAGATACCTCATTCTCACAGACCCGGTAATAAACACAGATACCTCATTCTCACAGACCTGGTAATAAACACAGATACCTCATTCTCACAGACCCGGTAATAAACACAGATACCTGATTCTCACAGACCTGATAATAAACACAGCTACCTCATTCTCACAGACCTGATAATAAACACAGCTACCTCATTCTCACAGACCTGATAATAAACACAGCTACCTCATTCTCACAGACCTGATAATAAACACAGCTACCTCATTCTCACAGACCCGGTAATAAACACAGCTACCTCATTCTCACAGACCCGGTAATAAACACAGCTACCTTATTCTCACAGACCTGGTAATAAACACAGATACCTCATTCTCACAGACCTGATAATAAACACAGCTACCTCATTCTCACAGACCTGGTAATAAACACAGCTACCTCATTCTCACAGACCTGGTAATAAACACAGATACCTCATTCTCACAGACCTGATAATAAACACAGCTCCGTCATTCTCACAGACCTGATAATAAACACAGCTCCGTCATTCTCACAGACCTGATAATAAACACAGCTCCGTCATTCTCACAGACCTGATAATAAACACAGCTCCGTCATTCTCACAGACCTGATAATAAACACAGCTCCGTCATTCTCACAGACCTGATAATAAACACAGCTACCTCATTCTCACAGACCCGGTAATAAACACAGCTACCTTATTCTCACAGACCTGGTAATAAACACAGATACCTCATTCTCACAGACCTGATAATAAACACAGCTACCTCATTCTCACAGACCTGGTAATAAACACAGCTACCTCATTCTCACAGACCTGGTAATAAACACAGATACCTCATTCTCACAGACCTGATAATAAACACAGCTCCGTCATTCTCACAGACCTGATAATAAACACAGCTCCGTCATTCTCACAGACCTGATAATAAACACAGCTCCGTCATTCTCACAGACCTGATAATAAACACAGCTCCGTCATTTTCACAGACCTGATAATAAACACAGATACCTCATTCTCACAGACCTGATAATAAACACAGATACCTCATTCTCACAGACCTGGTAATAAACACAGATACCTCATTCTCACAGACCTGGTAATAAAGACAGCTACGCCATTCTCACAAACATAGAACTCAACCTAATGGCTCCCATTCACTATATCTCAAATTACCATTCCTGGCATGTTCTTCTAATGAACTCTCGCTGACAGTTCCTCATTGTATCGAGTGTGTTTCATGTAAAATGGGTATTATTGACAGCAATAACACAAGCCTGATAATATCTCATTACAATT
Organism: Megaustenia siamemsis; assembly: GCA_032433765.1. Classification (NCBI taxonomy): domain Eukaryota; kingdom Metazoa; phylum Mollusca; class Gastropoda; order Stylommatophora; family Ariophantidae; genus Megaustenia; species Megaustenia siamemsis. The sequence continues at coordinate 5,260,077 of JAVIAB010000047.1, read as the reverse complement.
TCCGCTGTCGCAAATGAGCTTCAATAAATGGATAATTTTTCAACGATGATAATTATGAGGTAATCCAGACCTTTTAATCCAATCTATTTATGGCGAACACGTCATTAAAGCTCGTGCCTATAGCAGCCGTTTCCAGCTAACAGCTATCGCGTCAAAAACGTTATTTACAAACGGAGACATATTTCTAAAATTGTGACTGTTATTGCCTACAGCATTACGCATGTCATACAAACGTGAATAGTGCTTCTATCAACAAATGTCGTCATTGCTAATATAAACAGGCTGGGAGGGAATTGGACAAATGTAAATAAAATTGGTCGTGTAATCATGATTTTCGTCAGAAATTATTGGTCTTTGGTCGACTTATCTCGCAAGACTGCTTTCTATGACAGATTTAACAGAGCCGAATAAATAAAAAAACATTTAAAAATAAACATACGTGCTTTCATAAAAAATATAACTTAATGTACCCACTTACAAAATGTCTGGTTCGTTTTTAGACGCACACAAATAGGAATGGAGAAATGCTTTAAAATTAGGAATTATTTTTTAAGAGTGTGCTATGACGTGGGAATAGAAAAGTTGGAAGCCAGCTCAACAAATATATTTGTGTATCAGATAAACGAATTAACTCTGGACAGGGGAGACTTGGGGTTAGCAACAACAGGGTGATGAAAGTGGGGAAAGATATCTTAATACCGAAACATGTTTGGGGCATTAAAGATATTAAAGGCATTAAAGATATGTTGATACCAAAACACGTTTGGGGATATGTTAAATGGAACCAGTGCAAGGAGGCATGAGGGCTGTGCTTGTTTTAAGTGATTTCATTGTTGTGGGTACTGGAGGAATATCATTATCGTGTGCCATAACGATGGCATAGGCGATCGTGTCCTTCCACAATTTTCTATCCCCAGTACATTGTATCAATTCACTTGTTGGCTGTTTTCCATGCCACGATATCAAGATATCCAGTATATTCTCTCGTTGTTGTCCACGATCTCTCCTCTATTTTGCTAGTTGTAACCATTTACTCGAACTTTTCCTCTTTTCATGATGCTCCAGAAAAAAAAAATTGTCGATTGTTTCTTTTCTGATGTTCTGAATGTTATAAACATACTTCTTGTCTCAGATGATTTGATACCCATTTAGGGCTGGGTGGACCTGGAATCCGTCGATCAGGTCAGATCGAACCATCTCTTCTGTCCGTAGCAGTCCTGTATATTAACCACTGCGCTACCACTACTCTCTGATGACTTGTAGGGAACCAGAAATAATTGTAGCCACTGGCTGGTGTGTGTGTGCTCTTAGATTCGATAAGAAAGTTCCGTACACACCACAGTTTCAACAAATATGGACTGGTAGCTTAGTTTTAGTTTAGCTGTCAGATTATCCGTAAGTCACAACAGAAAACTGTGCTATTATCGTAATTTGTTTAATTTGGAACCGCTACTACATATTTTATCTTACATAATTGAGATATTTTCATTATTATTACACATTTATCACAATACGACGTATTCACAAAGTCTTGACATGGATTCATGTAGTCAATAATCATAGACTATACATTTTGATTATACAAGTTTTTTTTTAATCATCAGTTGTACACGTGCTGTGTAAAGTGGAGTACATAGAATTCTAAAATCATTGTTCTTGATTAGGATGCGCTCAAGAGGTTAACACCGGTGGATATTGACGTATCTTCTAATACATATTGTATGTGGCATTTCTAATTATATCTTGCATGAGGTTAAATACTTATGTCTCATTTGCATAATATATTAGCTTAGTTTCTGTTCAGTTATCACTCAACCACTAGGTGAATGCGAACTTCAACGCTTGATTACTTTTGTGTCAAATTTTGCAAAACAAAACTGCATCTTGACATCTAGTTAACCTCTGATTTTAAAAAAATAACACTAACATGAACTCGAAGAGTAACATCTATCTTATAAACTTAACCTGTCCTGAGTTTATCAACCTGATTTCTGGACATGTGACGGTCATGTATTCCCACCACTTTTCCAAAAACAGTTGAAATTGTCCATTCCCCAGAACTGTCTGCTGCACTTCAGTGTATGTGTTATAATTGTACTGCTATAATCCACTTAACTATTGGTGATCTACTAAGCTATCCGTCCCAAGCTAAATTGTTATCTCCCATTATGTGATTTATTCTACCCAAGTCTATATACTATTACAAAACGCCATAGCGCTCAGATCCCCTCCTCAATACGCGCCCTGTATGAAGGACGTCCGTTAAACACCATCGCAAGCACTAAAGATGGCCTCAATTCAGATGCAGTAAGTCTGTAGCATCGGCAAAGACCTTGTTCACAACCTCATTTGTCGCTTCTTACGACATGTGTTGAAGGTGACAGTAGCTCTATTCTTGTCTCCCCTAACTGTGGTCAGGACCCTGGTAGCCATATGAACATGACATGTGACACTGGCTCTATTCTTTTGCTCAGGACCCTGGTAGCTACATGAATATGACACGTGACACTGGCTCTATTCTTTTCTCCCCTGACTGTGGTCAAAGCCCTGGTAGCCACATGAATGTGACAGTAGCTCTATTCTTTTCTCCTCTGACTGTGGTCAGGGCCCTAGTAGCCACATGAATGTGACATGTGACAGTGGCTTTCACCCCTAACTGTAGTCAGGGCTCTGGTAGCCACATTGACGGGCCTGGTAGTTTACTGATAACGGATTACAACGGTACCTTCGTCGGTTTGGAGACTCACAACGCAACAGGTCGACGACTGGTAGCCATGACCCAAGTGGGCGAACCCCATTCAGCTCAAGAAACTAACGGGCAAAAACTCACGCTGGACTGGTTTGTTTGTGATAATCGAGTTTGTCCTGCTCCATTTCTGTAAGGTTTTCCTGATATCTCAACATTGAACAAGACAACAAGCGTCAGTTTAAAATTAATCTGTCACTTTTATTGAACATTGAGTGAGCAATTTTTTTAATGCCACTTTTTAACAATTTGAATGAACAGTAATGTATACAGTCTCATTAAAATTACAGTCTCATTCAAATTACAGATTCATTAAAATTACAGATTCATTAAAATTATAGTCTCATTAAAATTACAGATTCATTAAAATTACAGATTCATTAAAATTACAGATTCATTAAAATTACAGTCTCATTAAAATTATAGTATCATTAAAATTACAGATTCATTAAAATTACAGATTCATTAAAATTACAGTCTCATTAAAATTACAGTCTCATTAAGATTACAGTCTCATTAAAATTAAATTCTCATTAAAATTACAGTCTCATTAAGATTACAGTCTCATTAAAATTACAGTTTCATTAAAATTACAGTCTCATTAAAATTACAGATTCATTTAAAATTACAGATTCATTAAAATTACAGTCTCATTAAAATTACATTCTCATTAAAATTACAGTCTCATTAAGATTACAGTCTCATTAAAATTAGTCTCATTAAAATTACAGATTCATTAAAATTACAGATTCATTAAAATTACAGATTCATTAAAATTACAGTCTCATTAAAATTATAGTCTCATTAAAATTACAGATTCATTAAAATTACAGATTCATTAAAATTACAGTCTCATTAAAATTACAGTCTCATTAAAATTACAGTCTCATTAAGATTACAGTCTCATTAAAATTACAGTCTCATTAAAATTACAGTCTCATTAAAATTACAGATTCATTAAAATTACAGATTCATTAAAATTAAATTCTCATTAAAAGTACAGTTTCATTAAGATTACAGTCTCATTAAAATTACAGTTTCATTAAAATTACAGTCTCATTAAAATTACAGATTCATTAAAATTACAGTCTCATTAAACTTACATTCTCATTAAAATTACAGTCTCATTAAGATTACAGTCTCATTAAAATTACAGTCTCATTAAAATTACAGATTCATTAAAATTACGGTCTCATTAAAATTAAATTCTCATTAAAATTACAGTCTCATTAAGATTACAGTCTCATTAAAATTACAGATTCATTATAATTACATTCTCATTAAAATTACAGTCTCATTAAGATTACAGTCTCATTAAAATTACAGTCTCCTTAAAATTACAGTCTCATTAAAATTACAGTCTCATTAAGATTACAGACTCATTAAAATTACAGTCTCATTAAAATTATAGTCTCATTAAAATTACAGATTCATTAAATTTACAGTCTCATTAAAATTACAGTCTCATTAAAATTTCAGATTCATTAAAATTACAGATTCATTAAAATTACAGTCTCATTAAAATTACAGTCTCATTAAAATTACAGATTAATTAAAATTACAGTCTTTTAAAATTACAGAATCATTAAAATTACAGAATCATTAAAATTACAGTTTCATTAAAATTACAGACTCATTAAAATTATAGACTCATTAAAATTACTGATTCATTAAAATTACAGATATTAAAATTACAGACTCATTAAAGTTACAGATTCATTAAAATTACAGATATTAAAATTACAGACTCATTAAAATTACAGATTCATTAAAATTACAGTCTCATTAAAATAAAATTACTGACTCATTAAAATTACAGATTCATTAAAATTACAGATTCATTAAAATTACAGATTCATTAAAATTACAGATTCATTAAAATTACAGATTCATTAAAATTACAGATTCATTAAAATTACAGATTCATTAAAATTACAGATTCATTAACATTACAGATTCATTAAAATTACAGATTCATTAAAACTGCAATCTAGTCTGGCATCACATTGTTGTCTCTGCTTGAAACAAATCGGTTCTTCTCTACAAAAACATCAATTTTCTCGAACAACCTCAAATGAAGAATGAATCTCTTTACTGATGTCACGAGAAGATTGAATTACAGGTCTCTAGCTTCCGAAGGTCTGGATAGCTTCCAGAGGAAGATCACTTGAATCAATTAACTAACTTCAAACATCTCTCTCTATCTCTCTATCTATCTATCTATCTATCTATCTATCTATCTATCTATCTATCTATCTATCTATCTATCTATCTATCTATCTCTATCTATCTATCTATCTATCTATCTATCTATCTATCTATCTATCTATCTATCTCTATCTATCTATCTATCTATCTATCTATCTATCTATCTATCTATCTATCTATCTATCTATCTATCTATCTATCTATCTATCTATCTATCTATCTATCTATCTATCTATCTATCTATCTATCTATCTATCTATCTATCTATCTATCTATCTATCTATCTATCTATCTATCTATCTATCTATCTATCTATCTATCTATCTATCTATCTATCTATCTATCTATCTATCTATCTATCTATCTATCTATCTATCTATCTATCTATCTATCTATCTATCTATCTATCTATCTATCTATCTATCTATCTATCTATCTATCTATCTGTCTGTCTGTCTGTCTGTCTGTCTGTCTGTCTGTCTGTCTGTCTATCTATCTATCTATCTATCTCTCTCTCTCTGCGATCAAGACTCAATCAGAGTAGGATTCCAGACTCTCTCATGAAGTCAGCTGTCTGTTTAAGCGAATCGATTGCCCCATATAGTTTTTCTTCCAGGAAGGTGGGCGTGGACCACATAGCTCTTCTCAGGTCTGTGTATAATTAGAGTCTGTTAGATCCAGTCTGATTGATTACTTGTTAAAACGTTGCACTGTGTTCTGCGCCAGTGGCCCAGTGCATCCGATTTCAGCCAACTTCAAACATCTGGTTTTATGTAAAATGGAGCCCGAGCTGCAGCGTCCAGCCATTTGCGCTCATCTGTCAGCTCATAAAAATCCAAATGAATGATTGAATTGATACGAGATTTTTGTTTCGACATCCATGTCCTATAGGGTTAGGTATTTGATTTCTTTTGCGTTGAGATCAGGGGATCACTCAAGGGAAGAAGGAAAAACACTTGGTCGTTGTAGTTGAGTTAACTTTAGAACGTCGGGTAATTAGCCTAACCGCAATGCTACAGTTTTTTTTTATTTACAAAGAATGACAAAAATTCATCTCCAAAGTTAAATGAGTCCTATTATGTAGCTGTGAAACATGGATATATGACAACGGAAAAATTACAATCACGGAGAAACAGAGCTTCATTAATGGATGCATGCGCAGAATAAAAGGGTGAAAACGGTGGAATAAAATCACAAACTTAGAAGTATGGAAAAGTTGCAGTTAAATACCAGTGCACAAAGAAATACAGCGGAGATGATGGCGCTGGATAGGACACAGACTGTAAAAGCCAACTGAGAGTTTTATACGACATGTCCTTTTTTTGAAATCTTAAAGTAAAATGACAAAGAGAAATAGCAAAATATTCTTGGTGAAGACAGATGGAAGCAGAGATGAAAATGATTGGAAGACATGGAATGATAAATAAATGGCAAGATACAGAACGACTTGGAAGGTGTTTGTTGAAACCTATGTCTCATAGGGAGCTGAAAGTGGTTGTTGAAGACTTATGCTCCACTGGGAGCTGAAAGTGGTTATTGAAGACCTATGCTCCACAGGGAGCTGAAAGTGGTTGTTGAAGACCTATACTCCACAGGGAGCTGAAAGTGGTTGTTGAAGACTTATGCTCCACAGGGAGCTGAAAGTGGTTGTTGAAGACCTATGCTCCACAGGGAGCTGAAAGTGGTTGTTGAACACCTATTCTCCACAGGGAGCTGAAAGTGTTTGATGATGACTTATGCTCCATAGGAAGCTGAAAGTGTTTGTTGGAAACCTATGCCTTACAGGAAGCTGAACGTGCTTCATGAAGACCTATTCTCCACTTTGAGCTGAAAGTACTCGTTGAAGACATGTGCTCCTCAGGAGTTAAAAGGTAGAAGAAAAAGAATGCTACAACGGGACATGTCATAAAACTTCGAAAAGTATCGCAGTGCCTAGTCTTTTCACCCCCCCCCCCCCAATAAAAAAATAAATAAATTTAAAAAAACCGGAGCAACCCCAGTTTCGCATTTTTGCAAAGAGCAATCCTGCAAGCAAAGCAAATGACCAACCTCTTCACAACAAGTCTGAGTATCCGTTTGGCCTGTCTGAAGTATCAAGAGGTCGATATAGCAATCGATCGATATTAAGGATCAATCAGATCAAAAGGAAATAAAAATACACAGGAAATGTGTGAATATTTCATTAGAGAGTTTTTACTGTCAATATAAAAAAATAAAAATACACAGGAAATGTGTGAATATTTCATTAGAGAGTTTTTACTGTCAATATAAAAAAATAAAAATACACAGGAAATGTGTGAATATTTCATTAGAGAGTTTTTACTGTCAATATAAAAAAATAAAAATACACAGGAAATGTGTGAATATTTCATTAGAGAGTTTTTACTGTCAATATAAAAAAATAAAAATACACAGGAAATGTGTGAATATTTCATTAGAGAGTTTTTACTGTCAATATAAAAAAATAAAAATACACAGGAAATGTGTGAATATTTCATTAGAGAGTTTTTACTGTCAATATAAAAAAATAAAAATACACAGGAAATGTGTGAATATTTCATTAGAGAGTCTTTACTGTCAATATAAAAAAATAAAAATACACAGGAAATGTGTGAATATTTCATTAGAGAGTTTTTACTGTCAATATAAAAAAATAAAAATACGCAGGAAATGTGTGAATATTTCATTAGAGAGTTTTTACTGTCAATATAAAAAAAATAAAAATACGCAGGAAATGTGTGAATATTTCATTAGAGAGTTTTTACTGTCAATATAAAAAAATAAAAATACGCAGGAAATGTGTGAATATTTCATTAGAGAGTTTTTACTGTCAATATAAAAAATAAAAATACACAGGAAATGTGTGAATATTTCATTAGAGAGTTTTTACTGTCAATATAAAAAAATAAAAATACACAGGAAATGTGTGAATATTTCATTAGAGAGTTTTTACTGTCAATATAAAAAAATAAAAATACACAGGAAATGTGTGAATATTTCATTAGAGAGTTTTTACTGTCAATATAAAAAAATAAAAATACACAGGAAATGTGTGAATATTTCATTAGAGAGTTTTTACTGTCAATATAAAAAAAAAAAAATACACAGGAAATGTGTGAATATTTCATTAGAGAGTTTTTACTGTCAATATAAAAAAATAAAAATACACAGGAAATGTGTGAATATTTCATTAGAGAGTTTTTACTGTCAATATAAAAAAATAAAAATACACAGGAAATGTGTGAATATTTCATTAGAGAGTTTTTACTGTCAATATAAAAAAATAAAAATACACAGGAAATGTGTGAATATTTCATTAGAGAGTTTTTACTGTCAATATAAAAAAATAAAAATACACAGGAAATGTGTGAATATTTCATTAGAGAGTTTTTACTGTCAATATAAAAAAATAAAAATACACAGGAAATGTGTGAATATTTCATTAGAGAGTTTTTACTGTCAATATAAAAAAATAAAAATACACAGGAAATGTGTGAATATTTCATTAGAGAGTTTTTACTGTCAATATAAAAAAATAAAAATACACAGGAAATGTGTGAATATTTCATTAGAGAGTTTTTACTGTCAATATAAAAAAATAAAAATACACAGGAAATGTGTGAATATTTCATTAGAGAGTCTTTACTGTGAATATAAAAAAATAAAAATACACAGGAAATGTGTGAATATTTCATTAGAGAGTTTTTACTGTCAATATAAAAAAATAAAAATACACAGGAAATGTGTGAATATTTCATAAGAGAGTTTTTACTGTCAATATAAAAAAATAACCAAGTTGTTGAGATCAAACACGTTTTCACTTGTTGGTTATTCTCATTGTAATTTATTGTTTCAGTTTATTGAAGTTCTCCCAGTCTCTGTGTACATGGTTACAGCAGTGGGTAGCTGTTAGGCCGCAACCTACGTTTCGTATGTACATTTAACAATGTAAAGTTGTATTCACACAATTTGTTTCCGATATTTTAGTTGTTCTTTATTCTGTCAGTTATCCAGCAGGTTATGGGATCCGTTGCAGCTCAGTGGTTTGTAAGCTGAGTTACTTAGGACAAGAGGACGGGTTTGATCTTCGTCAACAGATTCCATATTATCTCTCTTTCTCTCTCTCTCTCTCTCTCTCTCTCTCTCGTCGAACCGTAACCGGCCCATAGGATATAGACTCAGATACTCTTTCGCTGTTTCGAAAATTATTCTTTCTAGCAGTGTCAATACTTTCACACATGATAATATTTTATGAAATCTCGCCATTTGTCTCTGTTATCTCACTTTCATTGAGGGAGCCGATTCCTGCTGCCTTTGCCTCTATAATAAATGTTCGTCTCAGTGTTTCTCTGGGTATGCCTCTTTTCCTCCTACCTGTTGTTTCCCACTTGAGAGCTTGCTTTGCTATTCGGTTATTATCTCTTCTCACTTCTGATTCACCAAGGTTCCAGGTTTACCAAGGTTCTAGGCTCATCAAGGTTCCAGGTTCACCAAGGTTCTAGGTTCACCAAGGTTCTAGGTTCATCAAGGTTCCAGGTTCACCAAGGTTCTAGGTTCACCAAGGTTCTAGGTTCACCAAATTTCCAGGTTCACCAAGGTTCTAGGTTCACCGTGGTTCAAGATTCACCAAGGTTCAAGGTTCACCAAGTTCCATGTTCACCAAGGTTCCAGATTCACCAAGGTTCTAGGTTCACCAAAATTCCAGGTTCACCAAGGTTCCAGGTTCACCAAGGCTTAAATAGGTACCAGATTTTTCTGGTAAAAAAATGATGACACTGGCGTAATGCTGACCACATTACCAATAAATTAAAGTGCCAAATTTCTTTAAATTATATGGACCTTAATCCCATAATCGCCATACAACAACACATAACATGACAGGCTTTTTACGTTTCATCTTTGCATATTTATGTCTATCCATTAACACTTTTTCATGTACGAGTTTAGAGATAACATTGTAACGCCAGAGAGGGAACCATCGAAGATAGGTAACGCCAGAGAGGGAACCATCGAAGATAGGTAGCGCCAGAGAGGGAACCATCGAAGATAGGTAACGCCAGAGAGGGAACCATCGAAGATAGGTAGCGCCAGAGAGGGAACAAACGAAGATAGGTAACGCCAGAGAGGGAACCATCGAAGATAGGTAGCGCCAGAGAGGGAACCATCGCAGATAGGTAACGCGAGAGAGGGAATCATCGAAGATAGGTAACGCCAGAGAGGGAACCATCGAAGATAGGTAACGCCAGAGAAGCTTTCGTCGCCAACATGTCAGCTCAGTACAACAAAAACTCCTAAGGATATACACGAGTGGGAGCCGCGATAGTTTAGTGGTTAGTGAACTGGACTACAAAGGACAAGAGGTAGGGTTCGATCCCAAACGACGGCTTCCGGGTTCACCTAGCCCTTAATGGGTACCTGACTTTTTTCTAGGAAAGTAAAGCGGCACGGGCGTAATACCGATCACATTACCCCAAAAATCATGTGCCGAAGGTTTACAACTAACGCCATATTCCCTATACGCCACTTGGCGTGGCGGGGGCACTTATTTTTATATACAGAGTGAGAACTATTTACTGTCAGTGTTTCTGTGCATCTGGAGAATCCCGTGGCCTTCGTGTTAGCACACTCGCCTTTCCGACCAGAGGGTTATGGTTAGTCGATGGCCCCGGTATCACTGCAAACGAATTACAATCCATAACTGCTCACCCGCCCGTGCCAGTAGAATCATCCGAATTAAAACTCATCTCATTGAAGGATGCAAACAAAGAAAGGCAGCTGGAGTCCCCATAACATCAGCTACAGAACACACCAAAAGACATAAGATCAAGCGGCATTGAACGTGAACGCAACAGAACTGTCCTGAAGATATCATCATATATCGTAAATAATCACGAAACACGATCAGGAGGGTTAGGTGTTGAAATGTCAGATGAGGCAAAACATTTTTTTTTCCGACATAATTTACTTATTTTTCTTAATTATTCATGTTGCATCTATGGGAAGATAATCACTGAGAACAAATGTATTTATTTTTTTTACAACAGTTGTATCTTTTCCTGAGGTCACAAAAGGTTCTTGAGTATCATCCCATCGTATTTAGCCAGCCTGATTAGTGAATCATCAGATTCTCTCATTCGTCTAATTGCTCCACACACAATGCATAGGTTTTGGTTGCTACAGTCATTATACCAGTAGTTCCACCAACCTCAGCAATGTTTATCTGGATAGAGGCATGGTCCTTTGCACTAATTGTACGGTTACTGGGTGAACATTTACGAGGAGTTAAGAGATCAACGAATCCTGCTGCGTTGTTCTGAATGGTTCCATTTTGATTTATCATCTTCCGTCGAGAGCGCTTATAAATATTACATAAAAGGCAGAGCTCACGGGACCACTCAGTATCGTTAAACGGGCAAAAGAAATGTTATCAGGGAAGGAAAGATAGCTAGGACAAAGACTCGGCCACCCCGACTCATGAAGCGGCGCTAAGCCCGCTCCGCGCTGATTGGAGGATCTTGAGAGTCTTTTCGCGTAGCGACTACACGAAACGTTGGTTACTAGACGCTAGGAGTAGATGTGGGAAGTGCAAAAGACTTTCCTGGTTTCGCGGTCCGTGTTCTGTTGAAATTGATAGACTACAGAGCTCCTGTCACATGCCACTTCAGTGTGTCTATCGGTGACCTGTCCGCGGCCATGTGAGAAAAGACTAGATGTAATGTCTCATGCAACGTCTGTGTGTCTATCGGTGACTTGACCGCGGCCATGTGAGAAAAGACTAGATGTAATGTCTCATGCCACTTCAGTGTGTCTATCGGTGACTTGACCGCGGCCATGTGAGAAAAGACTAGATGTAATGTCTCATGCCACTTCAGTGTGTCTATCGGTGACTTGACCGCGGCCATGTGAGAAAAGACTAGAAGTAATGTCTCATGCCACTTCAGTGTGTCTATCGGTGACCTGTCCGCGGCCATGTGAGAAAAGACTAAATGTAATGTCTCATGCCACTTCAGTGTGTCTATCGGTGACTTGACCGCGGCCATGTGAGAAAAGAGTAGAAGTAATGTCTCATGCCACTTCAGTGTGTCTATCGGTGACTTGACCGCGGCCATGTGAGAAAAGAGTAGAAGTAATGTCTCATGCCACTTCAGTGTGTCTATCGGTGACTTGACCGCGGCCATGTGAGAAAAGAGTAGAAGTAATGTCTCATGCCACTTCAGTGTGTCTATCGGTGACTTGACCGCGGCCATGTGAGAAAAGAGTAGATGTAATGTCTCATGCAACGTCTGTGTGTCTATCGGTGACTTGACCGCGGCCATGTGAGAAAAGACTAGATGTAATGTCTCATGCCACTTCAGTGTGTCTATCGGTGACTTGACCGCGGCCATGTGAGAAAAGACTAGATGTAATGTCTCATGCCACTTCAGTGTGTCTATCGGTGACTTGACCGCGGCCATGTGAGAAAAGACTAGATGTAATGTCTCATGCCACTTCAGTGTGTCTATCGGTGACTTGACCGCGGCCATGTGAGAAAAGACTAGATGTAATGTCTCATGCCACTTCAGTGTGTCTATCGGTGACTTGACCGCGGCCATGTGAGAAAAGACTAGATGTAATGTCTCATGCCACTTCAGTGTGTCTATCGGTGACTTGACCGCGGCCATGTGAGAAAAGAGTAGAAGTAATGTCTCATGCCACTTCAGTGTGTCTATCGGTGACTTGACCGCGGCCATGTGAGAAAAGACTAGATGTAATGTCTCATGCCACTTCAGTGTGTCTATCGGTGACTTGACCGCGGCCATGTGAGAAAAGACTAGAAGTAATGTCTCATGCCACTTCAGTGTGTCTATCGGTGACCTGTCCGCGGCCATGTGAGAAAAGACTAGATGTAATGTCTCATGCCACTTCAGTGTGTCTATCGGTGACTTGACCGCGGCCATGTGAGAAAAGAGTAGAAGTAATGTCTCATGCCACTTCAGTGTGTCTATCGGTGACTTGACCGCGGCCATGTGAGAAAAGAGTAGAAGTAATGTCTCATGCCACTTCAGTGTGTCTATCGGTGACTTGACCGCGGCCATGTGAGAAAAGAGTAGAAGTAATGTCTCATGCCACTTCAGTGTGTCTATCGGTGACTTGACCGCGGCCATGTGAGAAAAGAGTAGATGTAATGTCTCATGCAACGTCTGTGTGTCTATCGGTGACTTGACCGCGGCCATGTGAGAAAAGACTAGATGTAATGTCTCATGCCACTTCAGTGTGTCTATCGGTGACTTGACCGCGGCCATGTGAGAAAAGACTAGATGTAATGTCTCATGCCACTTCAGTGTGTCTATCGGTGACTTGACCGCGGCCATGTGAGAAAAGACTAGATGTAATGTCTCATGCCACTTCAGTGTGTCTATCGGTGACTTGACCGCGGCCATGTGAGAAAAGACTAGATGTAATGTCTCATGCCACTTCAGTGTGTCTATCGGTGACTTGACCGCGGCCATGTGAGAAAAGACTAGATGTAATGTCTCATGCCACTTCAGTGTGTCTATCGGTGACTTGACCGCGGCCATGTGAGAAAAGAGTAGAAGTAATGTCTCATGCCACTTCAGTGTGTCTATCGGTGACTTGACCGCGGCCATGTGAGAAAAGACTAGATGTAATGTCTCATGCCACTTCAGTGTGTCTATCGGTGACTTGACCGCGGCCATGTGAGAAAAGACTAGATGTAATGTCTCATGCCACTTCAGTGTGTCTATCGGTGACTTGACCGCGGCCATGTGAGAAAAGACTAGATGTAATGTCTCATGCCACTTCAGTGTGTCTATCGGTGACTTGACCGCGGCCATGTGAGAAAAGACTAGATGTAATGTCTCATGCCACTTCAGTGTGTCTATCGGTGACTTGACCGCGGCCATGTGAGAAAAGACTAGATGTAATGTTTCATGCAACGTCTGTGTGTCTATCGGGGCCCTGACCAGTGTCAGGTGAGAAAAGTATAGAACCACTGACTCATGTCTCACATGTCATAAGAAATGACTAAGGAGGTTGGGATCAAGGTCTTCGAAGATGTTACGGGGTACGTGCACCAATACTGATGCCATCTTCACTACTTTAGTTCGTGTGCGCTCCAAAATTGAAGAACGTGCTGACGATGGTATCTGAGCGTTATAAGGTTGTTCGTTGTGCAGTGAAGATAATCGGTTGGCGATGCTAAACAATCCAGTTTCCTACTAGAACATCATCCAATATAGCTATATAGGATTAGTTTTATTTAATGATATATTTATAAAAGGCAGCTCCTAAAAAAACATCAGAAAGAAACAATCAACATTTTTCGGGCACATCATGAGAAGAGGAAAGTTGGAATACTTGGTTACAACTGGCATAATAAAAGGAAAGAGAGATCGCGGACGACAAAGACAGAAAATACTAGATGGCTTGGTATCATCGCATGGAAAGCAGTCAACAACAGAACTGATACGATAGTAGTATATGTGGCTGTGAACCCAGCCTAAAAGTGCACGCACACGCACCGAAAGACAATAGATTTGGCACCGACTTTGCACCAAACATGCACCAAAACCGTGCAAAAAAAAGAAAAAAAAAATTTTTTTTCTTTTTTTCGAATTCGCGATTTTTTCGAACTTCATTATTTTTTGGGGGAAATTTTTTGGGGGGTTCGTCAGTTTGTCGAAACGGTCAACTGTGTCTGAGAGCTTAACGCAGGTAAATTCAAAAGATCGTGACGGCTTATTGTCCGGTGATCGTGCGTCTCTCGCTGTGTGTTAGATGAAAATATTTGTGAAAGAGTATTTTAAAAGAGTATATTTGTGAAAGTAAAAATTCAGAATTATTTAAAAAATATGTATTTGTGAAAGTAAACTCAGAATTATTAAAAATAAAAAAATAAAAAATTAAAAAAAAAAATAAAAAAAAAACAGTCTCCCTTCAGGATTCGAACACGAGGTACTGTACGTGACAGGCCAGGCGACATGTAAAAAAAAATGCTGACAAGCAATGACGTTGAAGGTTAGGTTGTCAAACGGTCAACTGTGTCTGAGAGATTAACGCAGGTAAATTCAAAAGATCGGGGCGTCAAACAGTCCGGCTCAGGATATTTCCGTTAGCCAACTCAGGTAAAACCCCGATTGAAAAGAAAACGGACTTATGTTAAAAATAATAAAATAAAAGTGGTCGTGTGTGTTATCGCTACCAACATCATCATGTGTCGTGTAGTAAGGTGTGCTAATATTAAATAGTGACGCTCGCTCTTTCTCATTCAATGTAAAGCAAAACAAAATTCTATATTTCACAACTTTATTAATACATCATATATTACTGTCCGGTTGTTGATAATTTTCAAGGGCGACGTGTAAAAAAAAATGCTGACAAGCAATTATTAGTATCGTTAGCGTCATGTACCAGATTATAGCGATTTCTCTCTATTGCATATCCAAGCTAACTCAAGTCAAATAAAAATCATCATCATGTGCCTCAACACTATCCCTTCCAACACCAGCATCAACCCTTCATGTCCTATCATCATCATCATACCACACAAAGTTTCAAACCGATTATTATTCGCCGGCGGTGGGCATGTGCGGTGGAGGGGCGGGTAATAGGCAACAGGAGGCGACATGTAAAAAAAAAATGCTGACAAGCAATGACGTTGAAGGGGTATTGTTAGGAAAAGGATTAGATAAATACGACTAGCTCGCGGGCGGGAACGAGTTCGTCGGCACAGGTGTGTTATTGTCCACACCCTCAACACTATCATCATGTGCCTCAACACCCCCCTTCAATTCATCATCAACCAGCGAAATTCTCTCTCTCTCTCTCTCTTTCTCTCTCTCTCTCGCTCTGTCTCTCTCTCACATTCATGATAAACCAAAACAAAATAGGCTCATATTAAAAAAAAAAAAGTCGACCTAAAACCGTAAAATATTCCACTACAACACAGACCGCTAGACTGAACAGTACTATGAAAATAAACGTCCGTGAATCAAGCGCGCTTATAACACGAAGTCTCACATCCGACTAGTTTAAATATAATCTGGTAAATAAAAGTTAGGAGGCAAGGGCAGAAACTTAGGAGGTAAGGGCAGAAACCAAAGAGGCAAGGTCAGAAAACAAGGAGAAAATGCTGACGACTACCTCTTGCGGACTAGGTAAATATTGCTTCCGATGAAAAACCGAAGTAGAAATGTAAGAATGTGTTATTTACGTTTAAGAATATTAAAATGAACGATGAATTTATTTAAAATGAACGCGATATCCGCGGTGGTTTAACTCGGGGTCGGGCAACATCATCACGTGTCGTGTTTTGTAGTAAGGTGTGCTAACATTAAATAGTGACTCTCTCTCTCTCTCTCTCTCTCTCTCTCTCTCTCTCTATCGCATATCCAAGCTAACTCAAGTCAAATAAAAATCATCACCAAGCCACCCTCAACACTATCATCATCATGTGCCACCCTCAACACTATCATCATCATGTGCCACCCTCAACATCCCCCTTCCTATCATCATCATGTGCCACCCTCAACACTATCATCATGTACCACCCTCAACACTATCATCATGTGCCACCCTCAACATCCCCCTTCCTATCATCATCATGTGCCACCCTCACTCTCTCTCTCTCTCTCTCTATCGCATATCCAAGCTAACTCAAGTCAAATACAAATTATCATCATGTGCCACCCTCAACACTATCATCATCATGTGCCACCCTCAAAACTATCATCATCATGCGCCACCCTCAACACCAGCCCTTCATGTCCTATCATCATGTGTCACCCTCAACACCATCATCAAACCTTCATGTCCTATCATCATCATGTGCCACCCTCAACATCAAACCTTCCGGCTTGGACGGAGGAACTGTTTTCCATCAGTCGAGTAAATGAAACAAACCCCGTTACATATGTGTTGAAAGACGATAAGGGCGATGAGATAGAGGGGTCATTCTACACACCGAAAATTCAAAAAGTTGGAGACAAACTCATCATCCCTGCATGTCCTATCATCAAGCCACACAAAGTATCAACCAGCGAAATTCTCTCTCTCTCTCTCTCTCTCTCTTTCTCTCTCTCTCGCTCTGTCTCTCTCACATTCATGATAAACCAAAACAAAATAGGCTCATATTTAAAAAAGTCGACCTAAAACCGTAAAATATTCCACTACAACACAGACCGCTAGACTGAACAGTACTATGAAAATAAACGTCCGTGAATCAAGCGCGCTTATAACACGAAGTCTCACATCCGACTAGTTTAAATATAATCTGGTAAATAAAAGTTAGGAGGCAAGGGCAGAAACTTAGGAGGTAAGGGCAAAAACCAAAGAGGCAAGGTTTGAAAACAAGGAGGGAACGTCAGAAACCTAGGAGGCAAGGGCAGAAACCTAAGAGGCAAGGTCAGAAACCTAGGAGGCGAGGGCAGAAACCAAAGAGGCGAGGTCAGAAACCTAGGAGGCAAGGTGAGAAAACAAGGAGGGAAGGTCAGAAATCTAAGAGGCAAGGGCAGAAACCTAGGAGACAAGGGCAGAAACCTAGGAGGCGAGGGCAGAAACCAAAGAGGCAAGGTCGGAAAACAAGGAGGGAAGGTCAGAAACCTAGGAGGCAAGGGCAGAAACCTAAGCGGCAAGGTCAGAAACCTAGGAGGCGAGGGCAGAAACCAAAGAGGCAAGGTCAGAAACCTAGGAGACATGGACAGAAAACTAGGAAGCAAAGGCTGAAAACAAGGAGGGAAGGTCAGAAACCTAGGAGACATGGTCAGAAATCTAGGAAGCAAAGGCTGAAAACAAGGAGGGGAGGTCAGAAATCTAGGAAGCTGTGTTAGAAAACAAGGAGGGAAGGTTAGAAACCTAGGAGGCATGGTCAGAAATCTAGGAAGCTGTGTTAGAAAACAAGGAGGCGAGGGCAGAAACCAAAGAGGCGAGGTCAGAAACCTAGGAGGCAAGGTGAGAAAACAAGGAGGGAAGGTCAGAAATCTAAGAGGCAAGGGCAGAAACCTAGGAGACATGGACAGAAAACTAGGAAGCAAAGGCTGAAAACAAGGAGGGGAGGTCAGAAATCTAGGAAGCTGTGTTAGAAAACAAGGAGGGAAGGTCAGAAACCTAGGAGGCATGGTCAGAAATCTAGGAAGCTGTGTTAGAAAACAAGGAGGCGAGGGCAGAAACCAAAGAGGCAAGGTCAGACATTTTCATTATTTGGAGTCTTTGTATTACCTTCTTAGTGAGATTCTCTACGTGTTTCTTCAAAAAGCTACTCTCATTCTCATACTAGTTAGACACATCGAACCGTTCGTTATTTCTAAAGCCACACAAAAAAAGTTTGGCCAAATCACTAACAATTTACCCACAGAACAAAATAAATATAGACTCATATTAAAAAAGTCGACCTCAAAACCATAAAAATCTACTCCCACACTCATCTAAAAGTTACACCAAAACCGCACGAGATTTGCACCGTGCAAAAACATGCACAAGTTTGACACGCGCACCAGTTTGGCACAATGCACATTCGTAAGGGGCGTAACAATCAGCATTCGTAAGGGGGGTAACAATCATAAAAGTGATTTTTAAGTAAATTTTTTTTTTGGTATGGGGATGTCTATTGGTGCATTGTGCCAAACTGGTGCGCGTGCCAAACTTGTGCATGTTTTTGCACGGTGCAAATCTCGTGCGGTTTTGGTGTAACTTTTAGATGAGTGTGGGAGTAGATTTTTATGGTTTTGAGGTCGACTTTTTAAATATGAGTCTATATTTATTTTGTTCTGTGGGTAAATTGTTAGTGATTTGGCCAAACTTTTTTTTTTTGTGGCTTTAGAAATAACGAACGGTTCGATGTGTCTAACTAGTATGAGAATGAGAGTAGCTTTTTGAAGAAACACGTAGAGAATCTCACTAAGAAGGTAATACAAAGACTCCAAATAATGAAAATGTCTGCCCTCGCCTCCTTGTTTTCTAACACAGCTTCCTAGATTTCTGACCATGCCTCCTAGGTTTCTGACCTTCCCTCCTTGTTTTCTAACACAGCTTCCTAGATTTCTGACCTCCCCTCCTTGTTTTCAGCCTTTGCTTCCTAGTTTTCTGTCCATGTCTCCTAGGTTTCTGACCTTCCCTCCTTGTTTTCAACTTTGGTTCCTAGTTTTCTGACCTTCCCTCCTTGGTTTCTGACCTTGCTTCTTTGGTTTCTGCCCTCGCCTCCTTGTTTTCTTACCTTGCCTCTTTGGTTTCTGCCCTTGCCTCCTAGGTTTCTGCCCTTGTCTCCTAGGTTTCTGCCCTTGCCTCTTAGATTTCTGACCTTCCCTCCTTGTTTTCTCACCTTGCCTCCTAGGTTTCTGACCTCGCCTCTTTGGTTTCTGCCCTCGCCTCCTTGTTTTCTAACACAGCTTCCTAGATTTCTGACCATGCCTCCTAGGTTTCTGACCTTCCCTCCTTGTTTTCTAACACAGCTTCCTAGATTTCTGACCTCCCCTCCTTGTTTTCAGCCTTTGCTTCCTAGTTTTCTGTCCATGTCTCCTAGGTTTCTGCCCTTGCCTCTTAGATTTCTGACCTTCCCTCCTTGTTTTCTCACCTTGCCTCCTAGGTTTCTGACCTCGCCTCTTTGGTTTCTGCCGTCGCCTCCTTGTTTTCTAACACAGCTTCCTAGATTTCTGACCATGCCTCCTAGGTTTCTGACCTTCCCTCCTTGTTTTCTAACACAGCTTCCTAGATTTCTGACCTCCCCTCCTTGTTTTCAGCCTTTGATTCCTAGTTTTCTGTCCATGTCTCCTAGGTTTCTGACCTTCCCTCCTTGTTTTCAGCCTTTGTTTCCTAGTTTTCTGTCCATGTCTCCTAGGTTTCTGACCTTGCCTCTTTGGTTTCTGCCCTCGCCTCTTAGGTTTCTGACCTTGCCTCTTAGGTTTCTGCCCTTGCCTCCTAGGTTTCTGACCTTCCCTCCTTGTTTTCTGACCTTGCCTCTTTGGTTTCTGCCCTCGCCTCCTAGGTTTCTGCCCTTGTCTCCTAGGTTTCTGCCCTTGCCTCTTAGATTTCTGACCTTCCCTCCTTGTTTTCTCACCTTGCCTCCTAGGCTTCTGACCTCGCCTCTTTGGTTTCTGCCCTCGCCTCCTAGGTTTCTGACCTTGCCTCTTAGGTTTCTGCCCTTGCCTCCTAGGTTTCTGACGTTCCCTCCTTGTTTTCAAACCTTGCCTCTTTGGTTTCTGCCCTTACCTCCTAAGTTTCTGCCCTTGCCTCCTAACTTTTATTTACCAGATTATATTTAAACTAGTCGGATGTGAGACTTCGTGTTATAAGCGCGCTTGATTCACGGACGTTTATTTTCATAGTACTGTTCAGTCTAGCGGTCTGTGTTGTAGTGGAATATTTTACGGTTTTAGGTCGACTTTTTTAAATATGAGCCTATTTTGTTTTGGTTTATCATGAATGTGAGAGAGACAGAGCGAGAGAGAGAAAGAGAGAGAGAGAGAGAGAGAGAGAGAGAGAGAGAATTTCGCTGGTTGATACTTTGTGTGGCTTGATGATAGGACATGCAGGGATGATGAGTTTGTCTCCAACTTTTTGAATTTTCGGTGTGTAGAATGACCCCTCTATCTCATCGCCCTTATCGTCTTTCAACACATATGTAACGGGGTTTGTTTCATTTACTCGACTGATGGAAAACAGTTCCTCCGTCCAAGCCGGAAGGTTTGATGTTGAGGGTGGCACATGATGATGATAGGACATGAAGATTTGATGATGGTGTTGAGGGTGGCACATGATGATAGGACATGAAGGGCTGGTGTTGAGGGTGGCGCATGATGATGATAGTGTTGAGGGTGGCACATGATGATGATAGTGTTGATGGTGGCACATGATGATAATTTTTATTTGACTTGAGTTAGCTTGGATATGCGATAGATAGATAGATAGAGAGAGAGAGAGAGAGAGAGAGAGAGAGAGAGAGAGTGAGGGTGGCACATGATGATGATAGGAAGGGGGATGTTGAGGGTGGCACATGATGATAGTGTTGAGGGTGGTACATGATGATAGTGTTGAGGGTGGCACATGATGATGATAGGAAGGGGGATGTTGAGGGTGGCACATGATGATGATAGTGTTGAGGGTGGCACATGATGATGATAGTGTTGAGGGTGGCACATGATGATGATAGTGTTGAGGGTGGCTTGGTGATGATTTTTATTTGACTTGAGTTAGCTTGGATATGCGATAGAGAGAGAGAGAGAGAGAGAGAGAGAGAGAGAGAGAGAGAGAGTCACTATTTAATGTTAGCACACCTTACTACAAAACACGACACGTGATGATGTTGTCCGACCCCGAGTTAAACCACCGCGGATATCGCGTTCATTTTAAATAAATTCATCGTTCATTTTAATATTCTTAAACGTAAATAACACATTCTTACATTTCTACTTCGGTTTTCATCGGAAGCAATATTTACCTAGTCCGCAAGAGGTAGTCGTCAGCATTTTCTCCTTGTTTTCTGACCTTGCCTCTTTGGTTTCTGCCCTTACCTCCTAAGTTTCTGCCCTTGCCTCCTAACTTTTATTTACCAGATTATATTTAAACTAGTCGGATGTGAGACTTCGTGTTATAAGCGCGCTTGATTCACGGACGTTTATTTTCATAGTACTGTTCAGTCTAGCGGTCTGTGTTGTAGTGGAATATTTTACGGTTTTAGGTCGACTTTTTTTTTTTTAATATGAGCCTATTTTGTTTTGGTTTATCATGAATGTGAGAGAGAGACAGAGCGAGAGAGAGAGAAAGAGAGAGAGAGAGAGAGAGAGAGAGAGAGAATTTCGCTGGTTGATGATGAATTGAAGGGGGGTGTTGAGGCACATGATGATAGTGTTGAGGGTGTGGACAATAACACACCTGTGCCGACGAACTCGTTCCCGCCCGCGAGCTAGTCGTATTTATCTAATCCTTTTCCTAACAATACCCCTTCAACGTCATTGCTTGTCAGCATTTTTTTTTTACATGTCGCCTCCTGTTGCCTATTACCCGCCCCTCCACCGCACATGCCCACCGCCGGCGAATAATAATCGGTTTGAAACTTTGTGTGGTATGATGATGATGATAGGACATGAAGGGTTGATGCTGGTGTTGGAAGGGATAGTGTTGAGGCACATGATGATGATTTTTATTTGACTTGAGTTAGCTTGGATATGCAATAGAGAGAAATCGCTATAATCTGGTACATGACGCTAACGATACTAATAATTACTTGTCAGCATTTTTTTTTACACGTCGCCCTTGAAAATTATCAACAACCGGACAGTAATATATGATGTATTAATAAAGTTGTGAAATATAGAATTTTGTTTTGCTTTACATTGAATGAGAAAGAGCGAGCGTCACTATTTAATATTAGCACACCTTACTACACGACACATGATGATGTTGGTAGCGATAACACACACGACCACTTTTATTTTATTATTTTTAACATAAGTCCGTTTTCTTTTCAATCGGGGTTTTACCTGAGTTGGCTAACGGAAATATCCTGAGCCGGACTGTTTGACGCCCCGATCTTTTGAATTTACCTGCGTTAATCTCTCAGACACAGTTGACCGTTTGACAACCTAACCTTCAACGTCATTGCTTGTCAGCATTTTTTTTTACATGTCGCCTGGCCTGTCACGTACAGTACCTCGTGTTCGAATCCTGAAGGGAGACTGTTTTTTTTTTTATTTTTTTATTTTTATTTTTAATAATTCTGAGTTTACTTTCACAAATACATATTTTTTTAAATAATTCTGAATTTTTACTTTCACAAATATACTCTTTTAAAATACTCTTTCACAAATATTTTCATCTAACACACAGCGAGAGACGCACGATCACCGGACAATAAGCCGTCACGATCTTTTGAATTTACCTGCGTTAAGCTCTCAGACACAGTTGACCGTTTCGACAAACTGACGAACCCCCAAAAAAATTTCCCCCCAAAAAATAATGAAGTTCGAAAAAATCGCGAATTCGAAAAAAAATTTTTTTTTTTTTTTTTTGCACGGTTTTGGTGCATGTTTGGTGCAAAGTCGGTGCCAAATCTATTGTCTTTCGGTGCGTGTGCGTGCACTTTTAGGTTGGGTTCACAGCCACATATACTACTTACGATGCACTGTAGATAGAAGATTGTAGAATAACATGATCGCCTACGCCAACCGGTGTGGCACATGATGATATTTATATGTGTGTTGTTTGTTTGTTCCTGCTGAAAGCATATTGAGCCGAAACGTCGTTCAAATTTGTGTCTTCTGTCAATTACGTAAAGCTTTTCTTGAGCTTCTTCTTCTACCTTTTTAGCTCCCAGTGGAGCATAGGTCTTCAACAAACACTTTCCAAGTCGTTCTGTTTTTTGCCATTCTTTTAAGATCATTCCATGTCCTTCAAAAAAACTTCACAAACATGGACAAGTAAAGCTTTTAGCATACCATTTTTTCTATTTTTTGTTCAATTGTACCCTCTAGAACAGCACCCAAGAGAGAGAGAGTTACATCTCTTTAGTTGTGTGACTACAGCGGTGAATAATGTATTGAAACACTACTCTTTTTGGGGGGTTTAAATTAGAGCTTTCTCATTTAATGAGAAAGTGTGTAAAATAGAACACTTCAAATAGTTATGTTCTGGAATTGAAGGGCCATGTTTTGAGAAAGCGAATAGCGCCATTATCAGAAATAATGCGCGAGAAGTAGTGCCTGCTGTTTGTTCATCACGGATGGTTTTAACTTTGGGATGCTCGGCTGGCTGATATCACTACTCCATGGAACTACATTTTGAGCGTTTTTTTTCAGCTTTCGTCTCATCATTGTCCGCCCTTGAAAGGTCGTAAAGTGAGCAGTGATGCGTAATGATGTTAATTACATCAAGCTGCGATATTTGCCCGGTATATCCGTTTTCAGCAAGGCATGGTTGAGTGCCTTCCCTCTCGATCCATGCTCTCTCTATCAGACTTGTTGATCTGTTGCAGAAGCACCGCATGGTGTATTGTAGATTCTGGGTAGATCTGCTTATCCGATCCTCATGGAATCGGTCAGCTGTGATTGGTGGAAAGCCATCAGCCTTACCGCTGACATGCGCACTTGTCACTTCCCATCCAATTAAACATTGACTCCAAAAGTAGGTAACATCGAGTACCCAGAGCTATCGAACACGGACGATAAACAAAACGTCTCGAGTTCAAGTTGCGTACTGAATAAAGCAGTATTGGTAGTTGACAACAGAAGATTGTCGGCTATATGCCGTTGCCAGGAACAAATAAAATAAGAGAGTTAAATGTATGTCACCTTCACAATATTAACTGGGTCTCTGAAATTATCCTGTACTCTTGTAAGGAAGGTCATTCTGATGCTGCAGAGTTCGTGAAATGTGTCGATATTTCCTTATTTGATACGGAAATAGGATATAAATAGACACTAAAAAAACGAAGAGCTAGGAGATAAAGAGCTGGAGATGAAGATCTAGGAGATGAAGAGCTGGAGATTAAGGGCTAGTAGATGAAGAGCTGTAGATAAAAAACCTTGGAGATGAAGGGCTAAAAGGTGAAGAGCTGGAGATGAAGATCTAGAAAATGAATAGCTAAGAGATGAAGGGCTAGGAGATGAAGTTCTAGGAGATGGAGAACTAGGAGATGAAGATCTAGGAGATGGAGAACTAGGAGATGAAGGAATAGGAGATCATCTTCTACCCCTTCATCTCCTATTCCTTCATCTCCTAGCTCTTCATCTCCTACCCCTTCATCTCCTACCCCTTCATCTCCTATTCCTTCAT
This sequence comes from Megaustenia siamemsis, assembly GCA_032433765.1. Taxonomy (NCBI): domain Eukaryota; kingdom Metazoa; phylum Mollusca; class Gastropoda; order Stylommatophora; family Ariophantidae; genus Megaustenia; species Megaustenia siamemsis. The sequence continues at coordinate 5,235,362 of JAVIAB010000047.1, read as the reverse complement.
CTCCTAGTTCTCCATCTCCTAGATCTTCATCTCCTAGTTCTCCATCTCCTAGAACTTCATCTTCTAGATCTTCATCTCGAGCTCTTCATCACCTAGATCTTCATCTCCTAGCCCTTCATCTCTTAGCTATTCAACTTCTAGATCTTCATCTCCAGCTCTTCATCTTTTAGCCCTTCATCTCCAAGGTCTTTATCTACATCTATTCATCTCCTAGCTCTTCATCTCCAGCTCTCCATCAACAAGATATTCATCTACTATCTCTTCATATCCTGTCCCTTGATCTTCTATCTCATTATCTCATATAACTTCATCTCCTAGCTCTTCATTTCTTAGCTCTTCATCTCCAGCTCTTCATCACCTAGCTCTACATCTCCTAGCTCTTCATCTCCTACCCCTTTGTCTACTAGCACTTCATCCCCTAGCTCTTCATCTCCTAGATCTTCATCTCCTACCCCTTCACCTCCTACCCCTTCATCTCCTACCCCATCATCTCCGATCCTTTCATCTCCTAGCTCTACATCTCCTAGCTCTTCATCTTCTTGATCTTGATCTCCTACTTTTCCATATCCTAGAGCTTCATCTCCTAGATCTTCATCTCCAGCATTTCATCTCCTAGATCTTCTTCTCCAGCTCTTCATCACCTAGATCTTCATCTCCTAGTTCTCCATCTCCTAGAACTTCATCTCCTAGTTCTCCATCTCCTAGAACTTCATCTCCTTGATCTTCATCTCCAGCTCTCCATCACCTAGATCTTCAGCTCCTAGTTCTCCATCTCCTAGAACTTCATCTCCTAGATCTTCATCTCCTAGCTCTTCATCTCTTAGCTATTCATCTTCTAGATCTTCATCTCCTAGAACTTTATCTCCTTGATCTTCATCTCCAGCTCTCCATCACCTAGATCTTCAGCTCCTAGTTCTCCATCTCCTAGAACTTCATCTCCTAGATCTTCATCTCCTAGCTCTTCATCTCTTAGCTATTCATCTTCTAGATCTTCATCTCCTAGAACTTCATCTCCTAGATCTTCATCTCCTAGCTCTTCATCTCTTAGCTATTCATCTCCTTGAACTTCATCACCTAGATCTTTATCTCCTAGCCCTTCATCTCTTAGATATTCATCTTCTAGATCTTCATCTCCTACCCTTTCATCTCCTAGTTCTCCATCTTCTAGAACTTCATCTCCTAGATCTTCATCTCCTAGCGCTTCATCTCTTAGCTATTCATCTTCTAGATCTTCATCCTCAGCTCTTCACCTTTTAGCGCTTCATCTCCAAGGTTTTTATCTACAGCTCTTCATCTCCTAGCCCTTAATCTCCAGCTCTTCATCTCCTAGATCTTCATCTCCTAGCCCTTAATCTCCAGCTCTTCATCTCCTAGATCTTCATCTCCAGCTCTTTATCTCTCCAGCTCTTTATCTCCTAGCTCTTCGTTTTGTTAGTGTCTATTTATATCCTATTTCCGTATCAAATAAGGAAATATCGACACATTTCAAGAACTCTGCAGCATCAGAATGACCTTCCTTACAAGAGTACAGGATACTTTCAGAGACCCTGTTAATATTGTGAAGATGACATACATTTAACTCTCTTATTTTACTTGTTCCTGGCAACGGCATATAGCCGACAATCTTCTGTTGTCAACTACCAATACTGCTTTATTCAGTACGCAACTTGAACTCGAGACGTTTTGTTTATCGTCCGTGTTCGATAGCTCTGGGTACTCGATGTTACCTACTTTTGGAGTCAATGTTTAATTGGATGGGAAGTGACAAGTGCGCATGTCAGCGGTAAGGCTGATGGCTTTCCACCAATCACAGCTGACCGATTCCATGAGGATCGGATAAGCAGATCTACCCAGAATCTACAATACACCATGCGGTGCTTCTGCAACAGATCAACAAGTCTGATAAATGAGATAAAGGATCGAGAGGGAAGGCACTCAACCATGCCTTGCTGAAAACGGATATACCGGGCAAATATCGCAGCTTGATGTAATTAACATCATTACGCATCACTGCTCACTTTACGACCCTTCAAGGGCGGACAATGATGAGACGAAAGCTGAAAAAAAACGCTCAAAATGTAGTTCCATGGAGTAGTGATATCAGTCAGCCGAGCATCCCAAAGTTAAAACCATCCGTGATGAACAAACAGCAGGAACTACTTCTCGCGCATTATTTCTGATAATGGCGCTATTCGCTTTCTCAAAACATGGCCCTTCAATTCCAGAACATAACTATTTGAAGCGTTCTATTTTACACACTTTCTCATTAAATGAGAAAGCTCTAATTTAAACCCCCAAAAAGAGTAATGTTTCAATACATTATTCACCGCTGTAGTCACACAACTAAAGAGATGTAACTCTCTCTCTCTTGGGTGCTGTTCTAGAGGGTACAATTGAACAAAAAATAGAAAAAATGGTATGCTAAAAGCTTTACTTGTCCATGTTTGTGAAGTTTTTTTGAAGGACATGGAATGATCTTAAAAGAATGGCAAAAAACAGAACGACTTGGAAAGTGTTTGTTGAAGACCTATGCTCCACTGGGAGCTAAAAAGGTAGAAGAAGAAGAACAAGAAGAAAAGCTTTACGTAATTGACAGAAGACACAAATTTGAATGACGTTTCGGCTCAATATGCTTTCAGCAGGAACAAACAAACAACACACATATAAATATCATCATGTGCCACACCGGTTGGCGTAGGCGATCATGTTATTCCACAATCTTCTATCTACAGTGCATCGTATCAGTTCTGTTGTTGACTGCTTTCCATGACTTGATACCAAGCCATCTAGTATTTTCTGTCTTTGTCGTCCGCGATCTCTCTTTCCTTTTATTATGCCAGTTGTAACCAAGTATTCCAACTTTCCTCTTCTCATGATGTGCCCGAAAAATGTTGATTGTTTCTTTCTGATGTTTTTTAGGAGCTGCCTTTTATAAATATATTATTAAATAAAACTAATCCTATATAGCTATATTGGATGATGTCCTAGTAGGAAACTGTATTGTTTAGCATCGCCAACCGATTATCTTCACTGCACAACCAACAACCTTACAACGCTCAGATACCATCGTCAGCACGTTCTCCAATTTTGGAGCGCACACGAACTAAAGTAGTGAAGATGGCATCAGTATTGGTGCACGTACCCCGTAACATCTTCGAAGACCTTGATCCCAACCTCTAGGAGATGAAGGGGTAGGAGATGAAGTGGTGGGAGATGAAGGGGTAGGATATGAAGGGGTGGGAGATGAAGGGGTAGGAGATGAAGGGGTGGGAGATGAAGGGATAGGAGATGAAGGGGTGGGAGATGAAGGGGTAGGAGATGAAGGGGTAGGAGATGAAGGGGTAGGAGATGAAGGGTGGGAGATGAAGGGGTAGGAGATGAATGCATAGGAGATGAAGGGGTGGGAGATGAAGGGGTAGGAGATGAAGGGGTAGGAGATGAAGGGGTAGGAGATGAAGGGGTAGGAGATGAAGGGGTAGGAGATGAAGGGGTAGGAGATGAAGGAATAGGAGATGAAGGGGTGGGAGATGAAGGGGTGGGAGATGAAGAGCTAGGAGATGAAGGAATAGGAGATGAAGGGGTAGGAGATGAAGGAATAGGAGATGAAGGAGTTGGAGATGAAGGGGTAGGAGATGAAGGGGTAGGAGATGAAGGAATAGGAGATGAAGGGGTAGGAGATGAAGGGGTAGGAGATGAAGGGGTGGGAGATGAAGGGATAGGAGATGAAGGAATAGGAGATGAAGGGGTGGGAGATGAAGAGCTAGGAGATGAAGGAATAAGAGATGAAGGGGTAGTAGATGAAGAGCTAGGAGATGAAGGGGTGGGAGATGAAGGAATAGGAGATGAAGGCGTAGGAGATGTGGAGCTAGGAGAAGAAGGGGTAGGAGATGAAGAGCTAGGAGATGAAGATCTAGGAGATGAAGAGCAAGGAGATGAAGGGGTAGGAGATGAAGAGCGAGGAGATGAAGGGGCATGAGATGAAGAGCTAGGAGATGAAGAGCTAGGAGATGAAGAGCTAGGAGATGTGGAGCTAGGAGAAGAAGGGTAGGAGATGAAGAGCTAGGAGATGAAGATCTAGGAGATGAAGAGCTAGGAGATGAAGGGGTAGGAGATGAAGAGCTAGGAGATGTGGAGCTAGGAGAAGAAGGGGTAGGAGATGAAGAGCTAGGAGATGAAGAGCTTGGAGATGAAGGATTAGGAGATGAAGGGGTAGGAGATGAAGGGCTAGGAGATGAAGAGCTAGGAGATGTAGAGCAAGGAGATGAAGAGCTGGAGATGAATAGCTTGGAGATGAAGAGCTTGGAGATGAAGAGCTGGAGATGAAGAGCTATGAGATGAAGGGCTACGAGATGAAGGGATAGGAGATGAAGAGCTAGGAATGAAGAGCTGGAGATGAAGAGCTAGGAGATGAAGAGCTTGGAGATAAAGAGCTAGGAGATGTAGAGCTAGGAGATAAATAGCTACGAGATGAAGGGATATGAGATGAAGAGCTAGGAGATGAAGAGCTGGAGATGAAGAGCTAGGAGATGAAGAGCTTGGAGATGAAGAGCTTGGAGATGAAGGGCTGGAGATGAAGAACTATGAGATGAACGGCTAGGAGATGAAGAGCTAGGACATGAAGAGCTAGGATATGAAGAGCTAGGAGATGAAGAGCTAGGAGATGACGAGTTAGGAGATGAAGAGCTAGGAAAAAGAGCTAGGAGAAGAAGTGCTTGGATATGTGGAGCTAGGAGAAGAAGTGCTTGGATATGTGGAGCTAGGAGAAGAAGGGGTAGGGGATGAAGAGTTAGGTGATGAAGAGCTATGATATGAAGAGCTAGGAGATGAAGAGCTATGAGATGTAGATCTAGGAGATAAAGGGGTAGGAGATGAAGATCTAGGAGATGAAGATCTAGGAGATGAAAGGGCATGAGATGAAGAGCTAGGAGATGAAGAGCTAGACGATGAAGAGATAGGAGATGAAGAGCTTAGAGATGTAGAGCTAGGAGATGAAGGGGTAGGAGTCGAAGAGCTAGGAGATGAAAGGACAAGATGAAGAGCTAGGAGATGAAAAGCTAGGAGATGAAGAGTTAGGTGATGAAGGGCTATGAGATGAAGATCTAGGAGATGAAGGTTAGGATGTCAAGAGCTAAGAGATGTAGAGCTAGGAGATGAAGAGGTAGGAGATGTAGAGCTACGAGATGGAGGGCTAGGAGATGAAGAGCTAGGAAATGAAGAGCTAGGCGATGTGGATCTAGGAGATGAAGGGTTAGGAGATGAAGAGCTAGGAGATGAAGAGCTAGGAGATGAAGAGCTAGGCGATGTGGATCTAGGAGATGAAGGGTTAGGAGATGAAGAGCTAGGAGATGAAGAGCTACTGGTCGTTTCAAATCTAAATGTTCACGATTAACATGAAATATCTCCTCTTTCCCTGCACTTACAAACTTGATTTTTTGCATCTGGCCTTGTTTTTCCAAGGTCCCACCGATTTCACAAAATTTAATGATGTAGGAAGTATGCTTCATCATGAAGCAGCACTTTCCTTTGATCTCAGTGAATTTACGGATCTTTTTGCTCCTGGAGAAAATAATTTACCGTACATTAATGGAAATCAGCTTCTCGACATAGGCGTCTCTACACAACTTGAAAGTTGGAGGCGTTTATCAACTGTTTACTTTCTATTGTTTACTTTCTTTAAAATACTATGAGAATGTCAATGTTATAGCCTTTACAGACGGTCTAAAACAAATCAGCGTATAAACAGTTCCATTAATAAAAACTATTTAAACAATATACAACAAAGAATACATTTAAAAAAATTAATTATCCGTTGCGAGCGATAACGAGCATGACATATCAAGCAAAGTTATTGTTTATGGGTACGCATGTGACTAAAGAGTCCGATGTAAGCACGGGATCCTCTTCACTGTAAAGAGCTACATTGTTCGTTTTATGTCTTTCCATGTGAATTTCATTATTTTACGTAAACAAGACATATGAAAGTGATTTAGTTTCTTTGCATGCCTGCAGTACACATATCAAGAATCTTTACATTTTCAAAACGTTATCAACTTTAGCTAAAGATTGATCATGCGGACATATAAAAACGTCCATTATTATTTCATTAATTCTGAATCAGAGGAGTCTAACATATTGATTACTAATCTGGGCTGAACGAACGATAGTCCATCTTTTTTCCAATAGTCATTTTCTTCTTTTAAGACATTTAATTAAAATTAAAGTACCCCCCGTCACGCCAAGTGGCGTATAGGGAAATATGGTGTTAGTGACCCTATATTTTACAGACCTTCAGCACATGATTTTTGGGGTAATGTGGTCGGTATTACGCCCGTGCTGCTTTTACTTTCCCAGAAAAAATCCGGTACCCATTTAAGGCTGGGTGAACCCGGAGCCGTCGGTTGGGATCGAACCCTACCCCTTGTCCGTAGTAGTCCAGTTCACTAACCACTGAGCTATCGCGGCTCCTACTAATTTTTAGGGAATTAGTAAAACCCAGGTGTCCTCGCCAGGATTACGAACCCCGGCTGTTGCCGTGGTAAGCCAACCGCCTATCGATTGCGCTAACCGGACACCCTCTTTTAAGACATGATCTTCACATTTGCACCAAAAATCTTTGTCAATCTGTGATAGAGCAGCATATGTCAGTCCTTTTATATCGCATAGTTTAAAACTTGTATTCTCAGCTGCCACCTGCCCTTTAATTTTTGCCCAAACGAGTTCAATGGGGTTTAATTGTGGATGATCAGGGGGCAGTCTCAAGCACGTATGACCATGCTGTTGAATGATTTTGTCTATTTGGAATACTTTGGTCTTTTGCGATTTCTTAACAAGTGACAGTAATTCAGGTTTCAAAAATCCCTCGTTAAATGGAATTCCTTCCTTTCTTAGCCAAATCTTTATAACATCTTTTGTACTGGTAGATGTAGGAATTTTTTCTTCTTCTGCCACAGCGTTGTGGTACGACGCGTTGTCCATTACCAGACAGGATGGTCTGTCTAGAATTGGAAGAAGAGTATTTTCAATCCACTCTCTAAATATATGGCCATTCATCTCGGTGTGATAGTCCCTGTTGTCAGTATAATTAGAGGTGAATATAAGTTCTGCATTTTTCACCAACCCTTCTTTTCGGCTGCCTGCATGTGCCATTATAATACGCTGTCCTTTTCCAGTGGGTACACATCTTTTAATACTTCCATCTGATAACTGCCATTCCTTTGCACTTGTGTGGTGAGAATTTATCCAAGATTCATCTAGAAATACAATATCATAACCTTGGTTACGCATTTCCCGTACTTCACGTAAATATTTACTCCTCATAGAAACTAAGTGCGGCTTCTCGCAGATGACATTTCTACCACTATCGTACTTTCTAAACGTAAAACCGATGCTTCTAACAGTTCTCCATAATGTTGTTTTCGACACAACAATGTCATTTTCTGCTCTCAGTCGAATTTTCAGTTTTCTTAAAGTCACAGTTTCTTTGGAATCGAACATTTTACAAATTGCTCTTCTAATCACTTCCTTGTCAAAACTATCTACTACTTTCTTTCTTCCTAGCGTCCTAGTCTTGATTGAACTGGACACTCCGTTAGCTTTAAGCACTTGTTTGAAAAAGCGTTTGCTTATACCCAAAGCGTGAATAGTTCTCTTTTCTGGCTTTGAGATGCTTCGATACAGTTTTCCGCGCTTAGCTTCTATGCAAAAATATTTATACACCTTTATTGCCACTGATTGCAATGTAAGGAACTTTACTTTTATACCCATTGACTAACAGATCACAAATTTAACGAAATTACCCAATAATTAGGATACGCCGTTGCACATAAATCACAACAAAACGACAGGAAATGGGATGCACCGGATATAAAATTATAACTATGACGCGTTTTATGTGTTTTTTAGTGCTTAAAACAGGGAAATTGGCGCGCATTACGTTCAAGATGACAAGTCCGTGGGTGCTCACTCATATGAAGCGGTAATTCCTCCAAATATATGGTTTGACCAAAATGCCTTAAATTTGTATACTTCAAATAAAGAATATTTAAAACTATACGTTTGTTGGTGAGGAAATGAATGTACTTCTTGGGACTAAAAAATCACAAGACCATATGCAAAATTTCAACATTTTCAATCAATTGGTTGCAGAGATATGGAATTTTAAACACCTTCAAAATATTTTGAAACAGGCAATAGGAGATGAAGAGCTGGAGACGAAGGGCTCGGAGATGAAGGGCTATGAGATGTAGAGCTGGAGATGAAGGGCTAGGAAATGAAGAGCTGGAGATGAAGTGCTAGGAGATTAATGGGTAGGAGATGAATAGCTGGAGATGAAGGGTTAGGAGATAAATGGGTAGGAGATGAATAGCTGGAGATGAAGGGCTAGGAGATAAATGGGTAGGAGATGAAGAGCTATGAGATGAAGATCTAGGTGATGAAGAGGTGGAAATGAAGGGCTAGGAAATGAAGGGTAGGAGATGAAGAGCTGGAGATGAAGGGCTAGGAGATAAAAGGGTATGAGATGAAGAGCTGGAGATGAAGTCAATATGTATGAGCGAATTATAGTTTAGTTGTAAATACTTGAAATAAAAAAATAAAAGATATTGAACACACTTCGTGTATTACGAAAGTACGTATGCTACGAAGTACATATATATATATATATGAAGTAAAGCCATCTTCACAGCATTCGGTAGTGCTTCATACAGAGGAACATAGTGAGAAGATGATATAAGCGCTTAGAGTTGTTCTTTGTGAAAGAAGATGATTTGTGGACGTAGCTAAATAGAACATTTTGCTACTAGAACAGCACTCACGAGACAGCTACATCTCTTTAGTTGTGCGGCTACAGCGCTTTAGCTGTGCGGCTACATCTCTTTAGTTGTGCGGCTACAGCTGTGATTAATTTACTGTAACCTTTTTTTTCGTCGCTAAAATTAAGCGTAATTTCAATTAATTGGACAAAGGATTCGTTTTATATAGAGACAGCGCAAGCGAAGTAATCTACCTCAAACAGCGTTACGCCTCAAGTCTGGACTAAGACCTCAGTCCCACGCAAGTCTTGGAGCTAGCTCAAGCTCAAAATCGGTTTCCCACAGACCAAAGTTATATCAGGCCAAAGTTATACCAGGCCAAAGTTATACCAGGCCAAAGTTCCCCATTGTCTATTGGAAACGTGCTTGTAGTTCGCGGAGAGACGAACTTACAATAACACGTCACGACACACGGACAAACACAGAAAGTGAATGGATGAAAGCGTTCCCAACTCATTCTGGCGGGCATCACAAACACATGAACCGACCAGAGGAAACAAAAATATGAGTTCTGGAAACGGACAGTCCAAGAAAAGATAACAAAGAAGCAACGATATAAAAGTTGGAACATCAATGCTTTCAAAACAACGTTAGCATCATTGACAGCCGGTTACGTGTTTGTTGCTCGCTCAGGAAATGTTTACTCTGAGAAAGAAAAGTTGGTTGTTTTGAGAGAAAATATGCCGACAACATCAAGCCTCAAGTCGCCCAGTACAAATAAAGAGTAAAGTACCCCCGTCACGCCAAGTGCCGTATAGGGAATATGGTGTTAGTGACCATACATTTTACAGGAGACAAATAATAATAAATAAATATTATTAAATAGGGAAACTTTCGAGGCGATAATAGGGAATAATAGAAGGAAAAGGTATGTGTTAGCACTCGGAAAAAATGACAAATAAACAACAGAAAAAAAAGAACAATATATGGTCCGAAGCAGGATCGAATCCGTACTCCATGGCACTGCGCCTTGCCACGAGAAGCCGAACGTTTGGTACACTGCCACTCAGCTAAATAAAAATTAGCTATTGTGAGCAGTGTCTTTCTTACACGAAGGCGTTCCCATGACTATAGCATAGGGTTAATATCAGAGATCGGAAATAAATTATATTTCTGTACTTTCCTATTAAAGCAAGTATCTCCCAGTAGGGCTGAATACTTGTGTTGCAGACAAACATTTATTGGACGAAACTGCACGAATAGTAGTTTCCAGTGGTTATATACTGGAGACAAATTTTACAGACCTTCGGCACATGATTTTTGGGGTAATGTGGTTGGTATTACGCCCGTGACGCTTTACTTTCCCAGAAAAAAATCCGGTACCCATTAAAGGCTGGGTGAACCGGAAGCCGTCGGTTGGCATCGAACCCTACCTCTTAAGTCGCCCCGTGTTGATAATCAATTTCTCTTACAGTAGTTTGATGATAAACTTGATTAAGAGGAGCGCGTTACAAAGCGAAACAAATTGTAGAAATTTGTTGGAGAACAGTTGAAACTAAGATGGACAATTTGGGCCAGGGTTGGGGTATTCTGTGAAGTATGATCACCGACAGTGTGTTATAGTAGGTTGATGTTATTTCTTTTCTTATATTATCTTGAGATTTTTGTTCATTGACAGCACATCACATCACATTGATCACAACGTTAATCATGACAGACTATCTTCAGTATACATAAATCATGAACATTCTTGATTGGGTTCTATTATGTTCTTCTTGGCACGTGATACAGTGGATGCACTTTTTGAATTAATGTTCTTGATTCTGGACATCTCGTAGGCAAGTAGCTAGGTAAGTAGACAGACAGACAGACAGACAGACAGACAGACAGACAGACAGACAGACAGACAGACAGACAGACAGACAGACAGACAGACAGACAGACAGACAGACAGACAGACAGACAGACAGACAGACAGACAGATTGATGGGATTAGGTAATGAAGACTGGAAGATAGATTGATAGATCTGCTGACTGCTAATATAAAACAATATATAAAGACAGCATAGAACGAGAGAGCAAGAAGAAATAAGGAGAGGTCAGAGTGAGTTATAGATGGAGAGAAAAAGAAGCCTAAAAAAGACAGGACCAAAAAATGAATTACTAAAGAGAAAAACACCAAGGCCTAATTAACCGTATTTCCTACAAAACACTTTGCCAGTAACACTGTAACATCTGCATATGTTTGATTCATTATTAGTTTTATTAGTGGGACATTATTGATCACGTTTTCCCTTGTCCCCATTAGTACATAAACAAATAAAGAAAATAGTAAAGATAGTACTAAATGTATGTTGCAATCACATTCCAGCCTCTCTCTCACTTTCATACTACATACGTACACAGCATACACCGTGCACCCATATTAACATATACATCACATAAGAAACTATTATGTTGACATACATTTGAATTACAATTTTAGCTGACATTTGTAGCGTCCCTTGGTTTAAAATATTTAAAAAAAACATGTAACTATTATAGCGTCCCTTGGTTTAAAATATTTAAAAAAAACATGTAACTATTATAGCGTCCCTTGGTTTAAAATATTTAAAAAAAACATGTAACTATTATAGCGTCCCTTGGTTTAAAATATTTAAAAAAAACATGTAACTATTATAGCGTCCCTTGGTTTAAAATATTTAAAAAAAACATGTAACTATTATAGCGTCCCTTGGTTTAAAATATAAAAAAATATATAACTATTATAGCGTCCCTTGGTTTAAAATATCTCTCTCTCTCTCTCTCTCTCTCTCTCTCTCTCTCTCTGCGATCAGGACACAATCATAGTAGGATTCCAGACTCTCACATGAAGTCAGCTGTCAGGTTAAGTGTGATGATCGCCCCCACAGACAGAACATCATAATTAGAGTCTGCCAGATCCACTCTGATTGAACACCCGTTAAAACGTAGCACTGTGTTCTGCGCCAGTGGCCCAGTGCATCCGATTTCAGCCAGCATTTTATTCAGGTTTGCATTCCTTAGCCTTTGATTGTCTCCAATCTTCCTGCAAGGCAGCAGATGTTCTTTTCTGTAGGGGGATTCTGCCCTTAGATGGTCGGCCCTCCCAGGTTTACGAGCACCATCTGCCCGAGTCACTAGAGGTGACTAACACAGACATGTACACACAAAGATAGGAGATGTGACTAACACAGACATGTACACACAAAGATAGAAGATGTGACTAACACAGTCATGTACATTTATAGTTTAGGCACATATTTATCTAAGAATGATGTTTTGATAGATGATGCAGATAACAAGAAAGATCTAACAAGAGATTGGAGATATGTTAGAGTTTCGGGGGATGCAATATTACATTTTTAACCACAAAACTGTTTCTCTCTCTCTCTCTCTCTCTCTCTCTCTCTCTCTCTCTCTCTCTCTCTGCGATCAGGACTCAATCAGAGTAGGATTCCAGACACTCACATGAAGTCAGCTGTCAGGTTAAGTGTGTTGATCGCCCCACAGACAGAATATCACAATTAGAGTCTGCTAGATCCACTCTGATTGAACACCCGTTAAAACGTTGCACTGTGTTATCCGCCAGTGGCCCAGTGCATCCGATTTCAGCCAGCATTTTTATTCAGGTTTGCTTTCCTTAGCGGTTTAAAATATTAAAAAAACATGTAACTATTATAGCGTCCTTTATTTTAAAATATAAAAATGTAACTGCTGTAGCGTCTCTTAGTTTAAAATATAAAAAAATATTACTATTATAGCGCCTCTTGGCTTAAAATATTAAAAAAAACTGTTATAGCGTCTCTTAGTTTACAACAACAACAAAATCTGTTAAACATCTCTTATTTTAATAATAATAAAAAAAAAACAATTTACATCTTACCTGATTTTAATACTAAAATAACTTTTACGCTACCCCTTTTTTGAAAACTAGAAAACTAAATTCTCTTGGTTAAAACATTTAAAAAAAAACTTATTTGAAGGCCTTTTCGTTTTACATTAAAAGAATAACAGTTATCATTTTTTTTTATCTTTTAGAAGTTAAGAGTCATCATCGTGTTGCACTGAATTAACGAAATTTGAAATATAATCACAATATTGTTTGAACAAAATAAAGTCCTCGTGAATTTCCTATGACTTCAAAATCTTAATCATTGCACGCTACCTTCTTCTCTACACAGATTAACTGTTTCCCTACGTTTCGACGCACCATGCGTCATGTCGATTTCGGTTATGTACGTTTACCCGCACAGTGCGTCACTCTCAATTTGACTAGTGTAAACTGTCTTTAAACCATATTCTTTTTATATGTTTTGTATCATTGTGGTATTGGTGAAATCTAATTCCTGGTTTAGTTATCTAAACATTCACATATGATATGTTAAGTGTTAGGTACAGATAAACATGTAGATTGATATTTAAATCCATGAGAAATGTTGTCTCTCAAATCTCTACTGTTCTTCTCTTCTGCTTCTTTCCTTCCTCATCTGCCTTTCAGCGTCGAGGGGAGATATAATTTGCGGTCTTTTGCTCTTCTGTACACCTCTGCTGCTGGTATGTTTCCTAGTGCTTCTAATATTCCATCGATCCATCTTTTTCGTGGTCGACCCTTGGGTCTGGTGTTCTAACAACGTTTGTTGAAGGCTCGTTGTGTTGTGTTTTGTTCTTACTGCCTTGTCACGTGGCCAAACCATTTTATATGTTGTTTCATTCTATGGCAGGGGCTATTCCTAGATATTTTCTCAGTTCTTCATTTCTGATCTTATCTCTCAGACTGTTTCCTGTCATTCGTCTGACACATTTCATCTCTGTAGAGATTATTTTTCTTATTGTTTTTGCATCCAGGGTCCGGGTCTGGTATTGGTAGCACAACGTTGGGATGAAGATTGTATTGTAGAGTGCTCGTTTTGACTCCAGAGTTATCTACTGTTAACTTGATAACAACTTTCCGTACTGAAAGAGTTAAGCATCCGATTTTTTAAGAGAGAAGGGCGATCAGTAGTTACCAGAAAGGAAGCATAATAACCCATCACCAGGCAACACGTTTTGATAATAGCGAAGTGTATAAAAACAACAGGGATAAGATGCACTACAGAAAACAAACAGCAGAATAACTCAGGCCAAATTAGCATTTCAGATAGTGAAAAACGTCCTGCGCAACAAGTTAGTGTCAATAGAAGTGAGGAAGAGAGTTCAGTGTTGCTATAAAGAGCCAATTCTGACCTATGGAGGTGAATCATGAAAGTTGGCAAACTAATGAAAGAACAATTAGAGGCCACAGAGATGGGATTTCTCAGAAGATAGTTGAGAGTTCCCTGGACAGCTAAAAAGCCAGCGATGATATTCCAAAAGAGGCCTACACTAAAAGAAAGCTCATTAAAGAAACACCAAGAAGAAATAACCGACATTTTTCGGGCACATCATGAGAAGAGGAAAGGAGAAATACTTGGTTACAACTGGCAAATACAGGGAAAGAGATATCGAGGCCGACAAAAAGAGAAGATACTAGATAGATTGGTGTCATGGCGTGGTTAACAAGCAAAAACAGAACATATCACACATAATACACTATGGGCAGATAATTCTTAAATGACATGATCACCTTTGCCAGCAGATATGGTAGTACTGACACATGATGATGATGAAGTATATAATGCCGGAGACTAGTTTAAGATGATCAGAAAATATAGAACATGTCGTCATTTGTGTGTTTATACACGTGATTGTTATCTTCAGTTCTAGAGTCAAAGTAGACATATCCTTGACCGGTTCATCACGACGTGTTGACGCCATGCATGCACAACGTTGGCTGGACAAGTAGTTCTCTGGTCGAAATAACGTTTATCAAACCGTCGTTAGACAGTTTTGTTTGTTGTTAGGACAATCATCTCTGCACACCAGACGAACCCATAGGTGCTCCCCCCTCCACAATCGGAAGTTGCTGACAATTTTGCCCTGGCTGCGGCCATATTTACTCCTTTTTTATTTTAACTGCCAAGTGTTCTTTAACGTGCACGAGTGCACACGGGACCTGCCGTTTACTGGCGTCATCTGAGAGCGCTAGACATCTCACAACCCAAAAGATCAGGGGAGGTAACGTCATAAATAAACCACGGATTAATTTTTCCTGTTTTTGAGAAATCACGTCACCACTTCTGGTGGGCTTTGAACCAGGGTCATTCTTGTCCTCAGGCCGACGTCTAGACTCCCCAGCACTCCCCACCCCAATTTAGATAGTAAAGTGCTTAAAAAGGTAAAGGTAGTCCCACAACAAGTGTTTTTGGGTAATGAAGTGTCACTGACGACACTATACCAAGCAGGGACCAAAGCAAAGAAATGGGAAGTTGGAGTAAAGCTGATTGTAAAGGAGAAATGAACAAAAAAAAGTAGAAAAGAATGGTATGGCAAATGTTTTAATAAATGAGCGACACAAATCTGAACGATATTTCGGCTCAATAGGACTTCTGCAGGAACAAACAAACAACACACACATAGTAAGCAGTACTAAAAAAGGTACTATGTATGCATACTTACATATCTGTGTGTGTGTTGTTTGTTTGTTCCTGCTGAAGGCCTATTGAGCCGAAACGTCGTTCAAATTTGTGTCGTCCATCTATTACGTAAAGCGTTAACCATACAATTTTTAAATTTATTTTCTTATTAATTTCTGCTAAACTAAGCATGAGCTTTATGAGATGAGGGGGCCAGTGAGCTGCCTTTTCTTCCCAGATAATATCTCTTGTACCCATTTAAAGTGGTTGCTTTAGTTCGTTCATCCTTGTCACCGCTGGCCACATTGTTCGAGTGGGAGCGGAGATATTTGATGAAGCCAGCCTGATCGGGGTACTTCCTGTTACAGCGATGGTACTGATACAATGGTTTTAATCAGTCACGGGTCATTATTTACTCCGGACTTTTAGATTGCATTTGAGCAACGTCCTTAGTGGCTTTGTACCCTTATCTTGTGTAGTATCTCCGACTGAACAATCAGCAACAACAATCTTCTATCCATCAGAATGTTTACCGCAGCGCGACAACGACAATTTATAGTGTCCACTCCATCCATTCAGTTATTCTTTAATTACAATATTGCAATTACAAAGAGGGAGACCAAAATATTATTCTGAAGACAGACGGAAGCAGCGATGAAGATGATGGAGAAGACATGGAATGATCTTAAAAGAGTGGCAAGAAACAGAACGGCGTAGAAAGTGTTGTTGAAGACCTATGTTCCTAAGGGAGCTGAAAGTGTTGTTGAAGACCTATGTTCCTCAGGGAGCTGAAAGTATTGTTGAAGACCCATGTTCCTCAAGGAGCTGAAAGTATTGTTGAAGACCCATGTTCCTCAAGGAGCTGAAAGTATTGTTGAAGACCCATGTTCCTCAAGGAGCTGAAAGTATTGTTGAAGACCCATGTTCCTCAAGGAGCTGAAAGTGTTGTTGAAGACCTATGTTCCTCAGGGAGCTGAAAGTGTTGTTGAAGACCTATGTTCCTCAGGGAGCTGAAAGTGTTGTTAAAGACTTATGTTCCTCAGGGAGCTGAAAGTGTTGTTGAAGACCTATGTTCCTACGGGAGCTGAATGATAGGACATAAGAAGAAGAAGAATCTACTGTAAAGTAACCTTTGTTTAAGTAGACGACTAACATAATACAAACTTAGGGAATATCAGGGAAAACGTCTTGTCTCGACTCCACACTTAGAAAACTCCTCTATAAAATCCTCCCACTCACACACTCCACTCACCCCACACTCACACTCTTACTGAAGGATTTATTGAATCAAATAAATGATGTGGTCACGTGATAAGACAGAAAGATCATAACACAACACAATACGCCTTTAATAAACATTGCGAGAACACCAGATTCAAGGGTCGACCACGAAAAGAATGGATTGACGGAATATTAGAAACAGTAGAAAACATAACAGCAGAGGTCAACAGATGATTAAAAGACTGCGTGTCCTCTCGATGCTAAAAGGCAAATGAGAAAGAAGAATAAACATTCACAATTGTAACACTACAAAGCCCGTCCACCTGAGACATTTATTTTCCGATTGGAAAAGCAATACATGTACAACATCGTGGTACAATCTATCTCGAATTAGTTACGGCTGAGTGTTAGCCTTCCAAAGATTGGATTTAAAAGATTGTATCTTCATAAATATATTTAATATATCCAATCAATCAATACATAATTGTATGCCATTCTCATCTCAGCCAGTCTCATTCTACATCTGAAGTCCAGTTGGGTGCTGATCAGAGACTCAGCCTTACACTTTTCAGTCAGCTAAGTGTCTTAATATTTAACTTAATGTGTACATTTCATTTATTCCTATTTTTAATTAATGATTTTCCTGCATTATAATCTTTTTTTTATCTTCTCTATTAATTTTCTATTCTGGATCCACTAGTTTTGGTTATTCTAGAGCATGATGTTTAGTTATTCGTTATTTTGGTCTTCGTTTCTGTGTTTATGTTTTCTGAAAAAGGCCGCATTTAGGCCGAAATGTCAAAATTTTGTCTCGTTCCTCTTTTTTAAAGTAGTCACCAAACTTTGTAGTAATGTGCACCCCACCACCTGCTCCGTGAATGTCAAGTCACATTTGCGTGCTAACCGTCATCACAGAAGCACATATCAATTTCTCCAGTTTATGTAAAATATTATGAAAAATATCGTATGCAACAAATCTGTGTCAGTAGAAGTGAAAAAGAGAGTTCATCGGTGCTATATAGAATCAATTCTGACCTATGGAAGCGAATCATGGACAGTAGACAAACAAATGAAAAGACGATTAGAGGCTACAGAGATGGGATTCCTCAGAAGAATGTTGAAACTTCCCTGGACAGCTAAAAAGACCAATGAGGAAGTTCTCAAAGAGGCCAACACAAAAAGGGACCTCTCAAAAACATCAGAAAAAAATAATTAACATTTTTTGGGCACATCATGAGAAGAGGAAAGTTGGAATACTTGGTTACAACTGGCAAAATAAAAGGAAAGAGAGATCGCCGACGACAAGGAGAGATAATACTGGATAGCTTGGTGTCATGGCATGGAAAACAGTCAACAACAGAATTGATACGATGCACTGTAGATAGAAGGTTGTGGAAGGACATGATCACCTACGCCAACATGATGATGATGATGGTGTAAAAGATTCAAGTACACTGTCACGTGACATGGACTGATAGTAAAAGAATTACAAGAAACAGAACGACTTGGAAAGTGTTTCTTGAAGACCTATGCTCCACAGGGAGCTGAAAGTGTTTCTTGAAGACCTATGCTCCACAGGGAGCTGAAAGTGTTTCTTGAAGACCTATGCTCCACAGGGAGCTGAAAGTGTTTGTTGAAGACCTATGCTCCACAGGGAGCTGAAAGTGTTTCTTGAAGACCTATGCTCCACAGGGAGCTGAAAGTGTTTGTTGAAGACCTATGCTCCACAGGGAGCTGAAAGTGTTTGTTGAAGACCTATGCTCCACAGGGAGCTGAAAGTGTTTGTTGAAGACCTATGCTCCACAGGGAGCTGAAAGTGTTTGTTGAAGACCTATGCTCCACAGGGAGCTGAAAGGTAGAAGACGAAGACACTGTCACTTTGTGTTAAGTTTTGTTCATGTTTGGATACTCCAATTGCTTGCGATGAATGATGATATCGTATGACGGGGAACAGATGGCTGTGTTCACTTTCTATGCGGTATCGCCTTATGTCTTTTGGCGTATGCTGAGACTGGTATCATGGGACTGCAGCTACCTTTCTTTGTTTTGGAGATGAGATATTAATTCGGATGATTCCACTGGCACGGGCGGTTGAGCAATTATGGATTTTAATTCATTTGCAGTGATATCGAGGCCTTCCATAAACATAAGCATAACCATAACTATTGTGTTATTAAATTGCAAGAAAAATGCAGACATCGACAAGTCATAGTCAACTTTAAATATTCCTGGATCTAAGACGTCCGAGAGAGTTGGAAGCAGCCAGAGACTCATAGCTGATGGTTTGTGTCATGACTGGTGGACGAGAACCATCCACACTCGAATCCACCTCTCCGTGGTGCATCTAGAAACAGACTAACATGTCTAATCCGGCCAAGCGACTATAGGAATCGAAGAGGGAAGGCAACCGGGTACTGAACAATGCTGTGCTGAACTCGGATGTGTTGGGTCGAAAGGCGTAAATATATCAGTTCTGCTGCTAACCACATCGCATAAATGCCCACTGAACGTCCACTTAATGGAGGGCATCGAAGAGGTCAATCAGTTTCTTTAGTAGTCATCGGATGAATGCCCGACAGACATGCCTGAGTGCAGACAAGGAAACCTCTGAAAACCTCTCACTAGCGTGACGTAGTAAGCTATAGGGGGCCTCGGTAGCCTAGTTGGGAAAACCACCCGACAGGACTGCCGACGTTCGGACGACCCGTGTTCGATTCCCGTTGGGAGCAGTGTGAATTGTACTCGTGGTTGGAAAAGAAAAATACCCCCACGGTTGACCCAGCCGTTGGCAAAAATGGGTACCAGGGTATTACACTGGGAAGGTGAGGAATGTCGCCTCGCATCGTGAGTTTCGATGCTTGAGGCGACACTATATAGAAATCTCCGAACATTTCTGTATAGGTGGCCGAGCACATATGGGTGGAAACTCGCTTGTTAAGACGCCGGTTCAAGTCTCGTACTTGACCTTGGCTCTAGTCTATACGAATTATAGACGACTGACGTCATTCAAGCAAACAACTGCCCCTTCTCGCATAGCTGAAAACGTCACGATAGTAGAGGTTCTCCGTGGTTTCTCATTCTGCGATCGGGTTTATCTAAAGTAGGCTATGGATAAGTCTGGCGAAAATAAAAATATGTTGCCATAGAAACGCAGCTTTTACTGTAAACATCTACTTTACAGTGAACTTATTTATTCAATTCTGTCTAGTTTACTTTTCTATTATTTTATTGGTTCGACAAAATATAGGAGAATGTCTTCAACATTTGACCTAGTAACTGATCCCTTTTATTTCAGGAATTCTCTGGGTTATTTTCTTTTGTATAACACTTAGACACAAACATATGGGGGGTGTCTCACTCACAAACGAAACAATTGATTCTTTTCTCTTCTTCCTCTTTCCTTCCTCATTTGCCTTTCAGCGTCGAGGGGAGATATAATTTATGGTCTTTTGCTCTTCTGTTTGCCTCTGCTCCTGTTATGTTTCTTAGTGTTTCTAATATTCCGCCAATGCATCTTTTTCGTGGTCGGCCCTTGGTTCTGGTGTTCTCGCAACGGTTATTGGAGGCTCGTTGTGTTGTGTTTTAATCTTTCTGTCTTATCACGTGACCAAACTATTTTATCTGTTGTTTCTTTATATATTCTATGGTGGGGGCTATTCCTAGCTTTTTTCTCAGTTCTTCATTTCTGATCTTATCTCTCAGACTGTTTCCTGTCATTCGCCTGACACATTTCATCTATGTAGAGGTTATTTTTCTTATTGTTCTTGCATCTAGGGTCCAGGTCTGGCATTGGTAGCACAAAGTTGGGATGAAGATTGTATTGTATAGTGCTCGTTTTGCCTCTAGTGTTATTTCCTTGTTGGACAATAGTGGTGATAGCTGTCCGATGATTGGACAAACTTTGTTGCATCTTGAGTCTAATCCTGTTATTTTGAGTCTATTTTTGTTTTAGTTGTCTGCCCACTATAGTTATGTTGATTTTCTGTTTATCTTTTGCGATAATCATGGCTTCTGTTTTCTTGATGTTAATTTTCATGTTGTATTTTGTGCCAGTGCTGTTTAGTCTAGTTAAGCCTTCTTGTAGATTTTTTATTTTTCCATGTATTATATTCCATTATTATATTCTCTATATTTTTACTATTGTTATAACATAGAGATACAATTATACAGGGTGTCTCACTCGCTACCGAACTTGGCATTTCTTTAAAGGGTTTTACCCCAAATTACTTTCTCTATCTCTCTCTCTCTCTCCTCCAGAGCACACGAGCACATTTTCGAGCCATGCTGTGTGAACTGACATCAACTGTACTCTAACACTCACGAACAGCAATCGTATTATGTATCCACCATCAGGCAAATATCACAGCGATCAGCAGAGAGGCGCGTCAGCCAGGCGTGTCACAGCAACACCCACACCCACAAACTACAGACGCACGAGGAACGTAGTACCAGATCGTATTTGAGTCTCGCAGCAACATACTCATTGTTGCTGGTGTTATCGAGGACATTCCTGGTTCGGTAGCGACTGAAACATTATACATAATATTATTGCTGGCAGCTGTACTCACAAGGTATGTTGTGGAAACCTAAATAATTTTGGATTGTCATCATTTTTAGTAAAGCTCCCATATACAATTTTATGTTCATCTTTAGTAAAGCTCTCATGTACAACTTTATGTTCATCTTTAGTAAAGCTCTCATGTACAACTTTATGTTCATCTTTAGTAAAGCTCCCATATACAATTTTATGTTCAACTTTAGTAAAGCTCTCATATACAATTTTATGTTCATCTTTAGTAAAGCTCTCATATACAGTTTTATGTTCATCTTTAGTAAAGCTCTCATATACAATTTTATGTTCATTTTCCTTTCATATAAGATGAGTCTTTTCGCATAAAAATAATGGCAACATTTTGTTCACAATTCCAAACAATGATTATATTACCTCCGGATATGCCGGTCCAGAAAATAAACTCAAAAACGATGTCATTATTTTCTTGATTTATTAGCAAAAAGTGCAATATTTGATGAATTCAACATCAAACGAGAAGCAGTTATAATATTCGCAACATATCTGCACGGTGTCATGTAAACAAATGTCTACACGGTGTCATGTAAACAAATGTCTACACGGTGTCATGTAAACAAATGTCTACACGGTGTCATGTAAACAAATGTCTACACGGTGTCATGTAAACAAATGTCGTACGAGCAAGTATACATTTAAAAAAGAAAAACATTTTCAAAATTATAAAAAAAAAATGGAAGCAACGAATTATATTATTTTTTGAAACAAAATAACAAAATGATGAAGTTCAATGTGGTAGCTTCTGTATGTGTTGTGTTGGTGGCGTTGACGATCACGCTTCTCCTCGACTCCTCTCCACAGATGCAACATCACTGAAGACGGTCTGCAATCTGGCCATGCTAGGCTGATCTTCGCCAGCTGCCATCTATGGTCTCTCCTTCCCCGTAATTGTTTCCTTTTATCCACTCTGTGCTCATTTATTTCTTTGCCATAACGCGTAAGAAATACTTTAGGTCGATTGTTTCAAATCTGGCGTTTGAATTGTCAAAAATACGTTAGGTCGATTGTTTCAAATTTGGCGTGTGACTTGTCAAAGATACCTTAGGTGGATTGTTTCAAATCTGGCGTGTGACTTGTCAAAGATACATTAGGTCAATTGTTTCAAATCTGGCGTTTGACTTGTCAAAAATACCTTAGGTGGATTGTTTCAAATCTGGCGTGTGACTTGTCAAAAATACCTTAGGTCGATTGTCTCAAATCTGGCGTGTGACTTGTCAAAAATACCTTAGGTCGATTGTCTCAAATCTGGCGTGTGACTTGTCAGAAATACCTTAGGTCGATTGTCTCAAATCTGGCGTGTGACTTGTCAGAAATACCTTAGGTCGATTGTCTCAAATCTGGCGTGTGACTTGTCAGAAATACTTGAAGGCCGATTGTTCTTCTTGACGTCTGTTAGTGACACTTTTCGTGTATTAGGGACACTCTTCGTGTATTAGGGACACTTTTCGTGTATTAAGGACACTCTTCGTGTATTAGGGACACTTTTCGTGTATTAGGGACACTCTTCGTGTATTAGGGACACTCTTCGTGTATTAGGGACACTCTTCGTGTATTGAGGCACTCTTCGTGTATTAGGGACACTCTTCGTGTATTGAGGCACTCTTCGTGTATTAGCGACAGTTTTCGTGTATTGAGGCACTCTTCGTGTATTAGCGACAGTTTTCGTGTATTGAGGCACTCTTCGTGTATTAGGGACACTTATCGTGTATTAGGGACACTCTTCGTGTATTAGGTGCACTCCTCGTGTATTAGGAACACCTTTCGTGTATTAGGGACACTCTTCGTGTATTAGGGACACTCTTCGTGTATTGAGGCACTCTTCGTGTATTGAGGCACTCTTCGTGTATTAGCGACAGTTTTCGTGTATTGAGGCACTCTTCGTGTATTAGCGACACTCTTCGTGTATTGAGGCACGTGTTTTACGTGTTGGTCTATTAGAAGAAATCTTTGTGGTGGTTACCCGTGGTAATCGCAACATTCCTGTAAGCAACAATCCTGTAAGCAACAATCCTGTAAGCAACATTCCTGTAAGCAACAATCCTGTAAGCAACAATCCTGTAAGCAACATTCCTGTAAGCAACAATCCTGTGACCTATATTTTTCAGTTTGTTTTTTGACCTATTGCCCATGCCTCACTTCAATAAGTCAGGATGGGCTCAGCATGAACAAAATGGTTTTCATTCTCTGGCATTTGGCCAATGCTGTTCCACTTTTTATTTCTGCACACATCATCATTTGATGCTATCACTGTGATCAAATATTGGAAAGTCCACTCTCACCTGTTCCAGGTGTCGTCCTACTTACATTGATGATGATTAGATCATTTATAAAAAATGTAAGATGAGCTTCTTTTCTAGAGATAACCTTGACTTCTGTTTCTGTACTGTTTGGACATACAGTTTCTTGTTAGTCTACTAGTAGCATTTTTGTCAATGAAGATGTCTGGAGTTTAGTACATTCCCCTCACTCTTGAAGTCGATATTTTATGGGAGTGGTTTCAATTTGTGACACTACACATTAAACAACGTTAAATATTTTAGCCTAAGTAAATATATATGACTCTATTCTATTCTATCCATAGAACACGTTTCATTGCAGTCGAGATTCCCCATATCCGTTCCACTACTTGTCACAGCATGTTCCAAGATGCATCATAAATTCCGTTGACAAAGTCACTCAGTTAACGTCCTACTCTACTGCATAGGCGACGACTCCAAACCTCGTGATGACAACCGTGGCAGGTAACAGTGGCTCTTGTTTCTCTCTCCCCTACCTGTGAGGGCCCCGGTTGCCACACAGCGTCAGGATGTATGATTGACACTTTAGTGGTTAATCCTGGTTTAGTGGTTAATCCTGGAAACAATCAAAGATTGTCCCAATGAACAGTTTAATATTCCATTTCTAGCTAGAATTGCTAATATCCGATAGAATTGCTAATATCCGATATTAGGAAGAAACAATCATCAATTTCTGGCCATGTAATGAGAAAAGAGGCCAACATTAAAAGGGAACTCCTAAAAAATCATCAGAAAGAAACAATCAACATTTTTCGGGCACATCATGAGAAAAGGAAAGTTGGAATACTTGGTTACAACTGGCAAAATAAAAGTAAAGAGAGATCGCGGACGACAAAGATAGAAAATACTGGATAGCTTGGTGTCATGGCATGGAAAACAGTCAACAACAGAACTGATACGATGCACTGCAGATAGAAGATTGTGGGAGGACTTGATCGTCTACGTCAACCGGTATTGCACATGATGATGATGAATGAGAAGGGAACAGGTGCAATATATTGCAAAAACTGGGGAAAATGAGAGACGAAGAGATAGAGGGAAGCAAAGAGAAAAGATGCCAGCCAGTTTAAGGGAATGGCTTGGCAGAAGGTCAACAACAGAAATTATAAATAACTGTCGAGATAGAAAGTTGTGGAGAGACATGATCACCTACGGGCGTAATACCGACCACATTACCCCAAAAATCATGTGCCGAAGGTCTGTAAAATTTATGGTCACAAACACCATATTCCCTATACGCCACTTGGCGTGACTGGAGTACTTTACTTTTTTATTGATGATCACCTATGTCAGTACGACTTGGTACTTGATGATCACCTATGTCAGCACGCTTGGTACTTGATGATCACCTATGTCAGCACGACTTGGTACTTGATGATCACCTATGTCAGCACGACTTGGTACTTGATGATCACCTATGTCAGCACGACTTGGTACTTGATGATCACCTATGTCAGTACGACTTGGTACTTGAAGATGAACCACTACGTTTTTTAAAATTTGAAGATGCATCTTCCTTCATAACATTTTGAATGTGTCATATAAGAATCATGTGTCATAGAAGAATCATGTGTCATAGAAGAATCATGTGTCATAGAAGAATCATGTGTCATAGAAGAATCATGTGTTATAGAAGAATCATGTGTGTTTTATCTTCATGGAAAGATACAAATGTGCAAATCAACTAAAGTATCATTGACAAACAGTTGTGCTTGAACTGAGCCATATCTAGAATGTAAATGCTAATTGTTGGTTGAAGAAAAAAAAAATGGGGGGGGGGAGGGGGAAGGGAAATGCGGGTAAAAGTTATTTGCTAATAATATATGTTTTTTTCTTATTGCTTTCTTGTTCTCTCACATACAGTCATCGGACAACCCGTGTTCTCGCTGGAAGTAGTGTGAGTTGTACTCGTGGTTGGACAAAAAAATACCCCCAAGGTCGACCCAGCCGCTGGAAAAAATGGGTACCACGGTAGTAGTACTCTGGGAAGGTGAGGAATGTCGCCTCGCATTGTGAATTTCGATGCTTGAAACGGCACTATCCAGAAGTCTCCGAACACTTCTGGATAGGCGGCCGAGCACATATGGATGAAAACTCGCGTGCTAAGACGCCGATTCAAGTATCGTACTTGACCTTGACCTTTACCTTTACAGCCATCGTCATTGGGCTCGGTCAGTGTATCATGGTTTCCTTCTCTCGCTCGTGAATGTACTCGTAAGCATCAGCACAGTCGACGATCACCCGAACAGCGACGAGGGTCATATTTGCTGTCCGCGTCATCATAATCAGCCATTTTGCCGACATCCTGATAGTCGATATCTAGTTTATCTGTTCTGTATTTCTGTTCGGTTTCCGTTGATTTAGCTTTTGATTAGCAGCTCTCATTTATCTTTTGTGTTTGCTCTACATTTACAATTGATTCAAAATTAAATTAAAAACAGAACTGGATATCAATCATATCACACACACACAAACACACACACACACATCAATAATTGAGAAATCCAAAATCTCAGGGACTTGTTTACACGAAGGTAAAGACAAATATAAAAATATCAAAGGTTGCAATCTTCACAATGAGCCAAATGTACTAAAGAAAAGATTTTTAATCAACGCAACGGATACAATCTCTACAATCTACATTAACAGAGGATTGTGGGAGATACCTCGACGTGTTACAATCTCTACAATCTACATTAACAGAGGAT
Source organism: Megaustenia siamemsis (assembly GCA_032433765.1). Classification (NCBI taxonomy): domain Eukaryota; kingdom Metazoa; phylum Mollusca; class Gastropoda; order Stylommatophora; family Ariophantidae; genus Megaustenia; species Megaustenia siamemsis. Next base: position 5,209,286 of record JAVIAB010000047.1, on the reverse strand, counting down.
TGTAAGATATCTCGACGTGTTACAATCTCTACAATCTACATTAATAGAGGATTGTGAGTTACCTCGATATGTTACAATTTCTACAATCTACATTAATAGAGGATTGTAAAATACACCGACGTGTTACAATCTCTACAATCTACATTAACAAAGGATTATAAGATACCCCGACTTGTTACAATCTCTACAATCTACATTAACAAAGGATTGTAAGATACACCGGCGTGTTACAATCTTTACAATCTACATTAACAAAGGATTGTAAGATACCTCGACGTGTTACAATCTCTACAATCTACATTAACAAAGGATTGTGAGATACCCCGACTTGTTACAATCTGTACAATCTACATTAACAAAGGAATATATGTACCCCGACTTGTTACGATCTCTACAATCTACATTAACAAAGGATTGTAAAATACCCCGGCGTGTTACAATCTCTACAATCTACATTAACAAAGGATTGTAAGATACCCCGACTTGTTACAATCTTTACAATCTACATTAACAAAGGATTGTAAGATACCTCGACGTGTTACAATCTCTACAATCTACATTGACAAAGGATTGTAAGATACCTCGACGTGTTACAATCTACATTACAAAAGGATTGTAAGTTACCACGACGTATTACAATCTCTACAATCTACATTAGCAAAGGATTGTAGGATACACCGAATTGTTACAATCTCTACAATCTACATTAACAAAGGATTGTAAGATACCCCGACGTGTTACAATCTCTACAATCTACATTAACAAAGGATTGTAAGATACCCCGACGTGTTACAATCTCTACACAGAGACTTGTTTACAACACGATAAATGTAGTTGTCAACATATCTTCAGTTACAATCTTCAAAATGAACCAAATGAATTGAAGAAAACGTTTTAAATATCCGCGATTGTAGGCAATCCCAACTAGTTACTAGCTCTACTCCCGGTAGTAACAGATGATTGTAGAATACCCCAAACGTGCTACATTGTATAGTAGTGATTTTTCCTCATATTCAGCTTTACTGCATCTTCGCATTTTTATGCATTCATTTGCATTTCTTTGCCTTAACCCCTTAAATGTATAGTAGTGGAAGATTGCAAACCACGCCGGGGTATTACAATCCCTACAGAACATGACAACTCGCTTGGTGCAACCACTAAAGACTACTTTAACGTATGATGTTACCATCCCAAGCTTAAATAAAGACGAAATGATCCATAAATATGTTGAATATTTTCATTTTTCTGTTTATTCTGCACATGATCCATTAACATACAGGATTTCTGTCTATATGACACATATTTATTTCTTGAGGGATTTATGATCTCTTAAAGTGTGGGTTAATTGAACCTATGCGAGATATATAATCCTCTAACATACGGGACATTTGTCCCTATGCGAGATATATGATTCCTTACTGTATGGGGACTTTTGTCCCTTAAACTCCCTAATATTTGAAATTGAAAGACAATCAGTAATCACACAACACTCAAGATCTTTAATTCATGTGTGATTCCAGTATTGACATACGGGTGTGAGAGCTGGGAATCAACAACTGCTCTAGACAAAAGACTAAACGATGTAGAGAACAAACGCTTTCAAGGACTGTTAAACATCCGTTGGTCAGACTTCAAACCATCACCAGAAATAAGACAAGAAACTAGTAAAACAGTATCCAACTATGTTAGGGAGCGTAGCTGGAAATATCTTGCCCATGTTCTCAGAAGTGACGTTAGACGATGACCTCACCAGGTCCGTTTGTGGACTCCGCAGGGTAAAAGAAAACGAGGAAAACGGAAAAAAAAGCCTACGTAGAACCATAACCAATGAGATCACGAGTATGGGTCTCGTGAACAAGCAGGAACAAAAACAGGCTGCGGGGATCGATGGAGAGTTGTGATTTCTGCCTCATGAGTCGTATTCTGCCCAAAAAGATAATCAATCAATTAATATTTGTCCATCATGTGAGATATATGATCCCTTAACATACGGAATATTTGTCCAGGTGCGGTATATGTGATCTCTTAACTATCGGACTATTTGTCCAGGTGCGGTATATGTGATCACTTAACATGCGGACTATTCGTCCAGATGCGGTATATGTGATCTCTTAACTATCGGACTATTTGTCCAGGTGCGGTATATGTGATCACTTAACATGCGGACTATTCGTCCAGGTGCGGTATATGTGATCACTTAACGTGCGGACTATTCGTCCAGATGCGGTATATGTGATCACTTAACATGCGGACTATTCGTCCAGATGCGGTATATGTGATCACTTAACATGCGGACTATTCGTCCAGGTGCGGTATATGTGATCACTTAACATGCGGACTATTCGTCCAGGTGCGGTATATGTGATCACTTAACGTGCGGACTATTCGTCCAGATGCGGTATATGTGATCACTTAACGTGCGGACTATTCGTCCAGGTGCGGTATATGTGATCACTTAACGTGCGGACTATTCGTCCAGGTGCGGTATATGTGATCACTTAACGTGCGGACTATTCGTCCAGGTGCGGTATATGTGATCACTTAACGTGCGACACTTCTCCAAAAGAGAATGGGACCCTTAATGGCACTTGGAAGAGTTGTTTGGACCACACATTCATCAAACTGATACATCAGTTATCACCTGCTACAGCAACATCACAATTTAGCAGTCAACAAAGTTATAATTCAACAAATCATAACAACAACAACAGCCAACATTTCTCTCCATGGAGGTCTCAAACAGATGTCTCTTGCAGAGGTTGCTCCTCTTTCTTTTGGCAGAATCCAGCCTTGACAAGATGTACTAGCCCTCGCCTGAAGCTCTTTAACATGATTGGGTAGAGGAAGATCTTGTACACGCTGTTAAATTTAACCATTTCTTCAGATAAAATCATGATCTCCCAGTCAACCGTCGACGGTCGAGCGAGGGCATTAAAGTATTGTTTCGTGCGGAAAATAGACGAAGGCAAAACTGTCCCTACAAATATGAGTCCAGCAATGGCCACCAATAATGTGGCGCGTATTCTTTCTCTGGAAATGTCAAATTCTGGTGGTGGGGGATTGGAATCTCCAGATCGTGTGGATGGAGATCTGGACATGGTCTCGTTTGCTAGAGTATATTCCCCTCTCCATTCACAGTCTTTAGTTTTGTGAGGTTTTTTCGCGTTGAAAAAATGTTTACCTTCTTTGATAACAACCCGAGCGAACAGGGCGACGTCGGACACCACGATTAGAAGCATTGGGAGAAATAACGCGAAGATGACCTCGACCTTGCCAAGCTCTATCATGTGCTTCCTGCTCTCGGCCATAAGTAAACATGAACTAGTTCCTTTCCATTCTATGACAACATATATCCACATGTGATGCGAGTATCCGACCAATGAGAACACAAATATGGCAATTATTATGCATTTTGTTCGGAAAGTTGTGCACCATTTTCGGGCGCGTACCGAACCAAAGTGAACGACAATCCTCTCAATGTGCGCAACGGAGAGGTACCACGTGTTTAGAAATCCAAACAGCATTAATGTAAACATTGTTATCTGGCAAACACCCATGGTATTCTGAAACTTGATTCCTCTGTTGGTGATCCAAACTGCCATACAGGAAAGCAAGTAAATGAAGTCGGATACACCTAACGCTGTGAGGTAATGACTTAATGCACTGGCACGAAGCGGCGTGAACATAAATGTGAAAACAAGCAACCAGTTTCCCAGAATCCCAACTGTTAGAGCAACAGGCATGATTGATTTCTTTAAATTCGTGTTTATGACGTTTAAGAAGCTCGGCTGCATCCGGGAGCCGACTGGAGACTTTGCAAACGTGGACAGAAACGTCACTTCCTCTGATGTGTAGTTAAATGGAATGTTTGTGGAGAAAAAGATGGAACCCCAGTCGATAAAAGGTTCCTGGTAGGGGGAGCTGTTTGTGGAGGAGTTTGTGTCGAAAACCGATGAGACGTTGTAGAGAATGACGTGGTTCTCCGTTGACGTGTCCGAGGCTGGCATGTTCGACGATGAAGCGGATGGCAACATTGTCATATTTGTATTCATTTCACAATGTGTCTTTGAAACAAGAACTTTTATCGGAATATTGTAGTCCCGTGTAAATTGTTTGTCAATATGTTAACTAGTTTGATGTATTTCCGATGTCATGAATTAATATTCAATCAATTTCATACCTCAAAAATGCATGTTAATGTTAACCACTGGCAACTCAAAGCGGAAATTAAAATTTAAAAAAGTATCGAAATAACATATTTCACATTTAATATCGTCCATTCGCTCGATCTATATAAAGTTGTATCGCTTTTCAAGATGTAGCTACTACCACAGTTGACAGTATCGTAGTTGCCCTGTTGTTTTTGACAAAATATGAAGTGGTAATATTTGCATACACATTTTAAAAATATAAATTGAGTTATATCCAATTGAACGGTCACGTAAAAAGGGAGAATATTCTCGAGTGTGTTGAAGAAAGTGAATTTGAAAACGTGGGAGAAATCGTAACTGTCAGTCCCGAAATTTGTGTTTGAGAGTTCGTGCAAGATGTCGGAAGTGACGTCAGTTTGCCAGTAGCTGGACGAAGACTCTTATCTTAGGACGTGCGTCATAAGCGGTGGGTGTTTGTGTCCTGTTTGAGTCCTGCCCCTGCTGGCTTTAACACACCTGCAATAATAAACATTAAAACGTTATATTACCAACCCGAAAATATAGCAATTATCTATAGACAAGTGTAAATCTTCACCATCATCTTCTACTTCATCTACTAACGTTTCAGTTTCTACTTTTTGTTTAATTCTCATTTTCGTCCATTTGCAAGCGAACGTCAATATAAACTTTAAAAGAAAAACTCCGCAGAAATCGTAACTCTTGACTAGAGGTGACGAACATATGGCACGCGTGCTTAGAGTGGCACTCTGTCAATCATTTGCGGCACGCACAGCTTTCTGCTTTCTGGCTTCCTAAACTTCGATTGTTAATTTTATAACTTATTTCATGATGCTAGTTTCGTAGGTATTAATAATATAAAGTTTTGTTCTTCTTTTTCTGTTTTCATATTTCTTTTCTTCTTTCAATTTCCTTCATATTCTGCTGAATATTTTTCTTCATTTCATCTTGTTCCTTCATTTCTTCCTCTTTATCTTAATCTTGTTTCTGTCTTGCCTTGTCCTAATGACACAGGTTAATACGTCCGGAAGCTCTAGGACGTAAGATTTATGTAGCGAGTTGTTTCTGGTTTCTTGAATTTCTGGGTTTTATTGGAGAAGACACTGCAATACTATGTCTTCTATATCAGTAAATGTTACAGCTGTGGAGAACACTGCCACAGTTGCCTCTCTTCGCCAGCCGGTTTTGACGCAAGCCGTTTTCATGGAGACCACCCAAGAGGTCATGGCAAGTTCTTGGTGATATCACAGCCAGCTGCAGAGAAGGCCTGAGCCTATCCCCACTAACGTAACGGCAGCAGTCGAGGTTTATCATTGCAAGTATTTGACGACTGACAGTATTCTACCCACAATAGCTCCTACTTGACGACTGACAGAATTCTACCCACAATAGCTCCTACTCGCAAACTGAAAACATCACGCAAATAGGGTTGCGCCCAGACCTTCTCTGCAGTTGGTTGTGATCCGATAATGGACAGTTAATGTTGTCATTGTTTCCGCAGGTTGCGGGTTTTTGAGCTGTCCATCATCTTCTACTTCAGTGTCTTCTTTTTTACCTTTTTTCATCTTCTACTTCATATTTTTCTCCTTCCTCATTTTCTTTATTTTTTCTTTATCCTCTAGACTCAGCACATCTAAAACGACGATTAGTTGTCTCGACGAATATTTTCTCCAACGGATACTAAAATATTTCCCATCGTTTCTCTCCCATTTGGCTGTCTTGGGCACAGATTTGAGTGTTAAAAAAATATTTAAGTGATAGATAACATAGCAATCGAAAACCGTCAACTATATGCAAACATAATAACACTGTTTAACAATAACAACGTAAATTGTTGTCTTCATATAATGTCATGTAATTCCATTGTATTACATTAGCTTTAATTACTTTGGATACGCTTTTAATAAAGCGCTTCATTGTTTTCGCTGAAAGCTGAGAACTCAAAATACTGTCTTTTGCCCTCGTTTAATCATCGGTTTTCTCATGTTTCAAGACTCGTGGCATATGCTTGGAATTGCTGATTTTCGGCATCGATTCAGTGGCCGCACGATCTTAAGGATTCATTGTTGTGAAAGTGTTGTATGTTTGTTGGTGTTGTCTGGCTATGTAAAGTTGACTTTATGTACTGAGTTTATGTTATTTCTTTTAATTTGTTGTGTAACAGAGAGAGAGAGAGAGAGAGAGAGAGAGAGAAAGAAAGAGAGAGAGAAAGAAAGAGAGAGATAGAAAGAGAGATAGAGAAAGAGAGAGAGAGAGGGAAATGAGTGAAGGATAGATGGAAATGAAAAATGTAATAGAGAGAGAGAAAATAGAAGACGAAAAAATGGATGTGCATGTGTGGTGGGAGATATCTGAGTGGGAGAGAAAGAGGATGCGAGATATCAGAAGAAAGGACCAAATTAGGGGAAAGAAGAGAAGAGGAGAGAAATACGAGTGGAAGAAGATAGCATTATGAAAATATAATATAATCACATACAGACTTATATAATCACATACTTATTACTCTTTTACTTCCTAATATACATCTCATCTTCTTTCTTTCTTAATTGTTTTTTTCTATACTGATATTGGTCCTTCTCGCCATCATTTAATCTTCTTGCCGTTATTATTTAGCATGAATACACGCAAACATTAGCCCGGCAATGAAAGATGATTTCTGTCAGCTTCTTCACAGACCCATGTGTTGCTGATCTCTTTGTCAAAGAGCTCTTAGTAATCTTCTCTCTGTTAATTCTGCTTCAGTTCAAACGTAAAGGTAAAGGTCAAGTAAAGGTAAAGGTCAAGTACGAGACTTGAACCGGCGTCTTAGCACGCGAATTTTCACCCATATGTGCTCGGTCGCCTATCCAGAAGTGTTTGGAGACTTCAAGCATCGAAACACACGATGCGAGGCGGCATTCCTCACCTTCCCAGAGTACTACCCTGGTACCCATTTCTGCCAGCGGCTGGGTCGATCGCGGGGGTATTATTTTTTCCAACCATAAGTAGAATTCACACTGATGTCAGCGAAAATCGAACACGGGTTGTCCCATCGTCTGTAGCCCAGTCGAGTGGTTGTCCAACTAGGTTACCGAGACCGTACAAACGTGTACGTGCCTATTCCCCCACTTGTACAACCCCTAACTTTGGTTCAACATTTAAAAAAGAAATGTTAATGGACGTGTGTGTGCGTGCGCGCAAAACAACCCCAGTAATATCTGTCTGCTGTTCCATTCACTCGCGATGTGGTAACGATCAAGGCTTCTGTAATATTTGTCAAAATACATTTTACAGGAATCGCAAGGGATTAAATAAAAAGTAATATTAATAATAAACTGAGCAGTCTTAAATCATTCACACTGAATTTCATTTGGCACTTCAACCCGGCAGAATCCTGGTCAATAAAATACTGATAGAATTTGGCCAGCTTGTCTGACTTGCCAAATGGCAAGTTCTTTTAGTGTAAAAGTAAAAAGTTGTAATGCAGACATCGGTTGGTAATTTATTTTGGCTATACATTGAACAAGCAGACTAACGACAGACTGTGGTTATTCATTTGTGTGGGACATGCATACCATGGACAGATTCTTTGAAGCTATAGAAATGAGGAGGTATGGACCAAGTCACATTTTTCTCGGTACGGGGAAAAAAATATATATACAATTAGCGAAAACGCTTTTAGGGAACTAGAGATGGAAGGGGAAATACCTGAAGATGTTAAAATTAGACGAATGACGTATGCAGCGGGGAAATAGATGGACATGTAGACATATAGTGGAAGGTAGGATCCAAGGAAGACTTGTGAACCAACACAACGCCTCTGACGTTAGTCGTTTCACGAAGAGGTATATATTTCGGAGCAAATCTGGGCACTTCTCTACTTGTACGATGTGCAATGATGATGACCTGTCGACTAAACTAAACTAAACTAAACTAAACTAAACTAACTAAACTAAACTAAACTAAACTAAACTAAACTAAACTAAACTGAACTGAACTGAACTGAACTGAACTGAACTGAACTGAACTAAACTAAACTAAACTAAACTAAACTAAACTAAACTAAACTAAATATAAATTTAACTAAACTAAACTAAACTTCAATGAAACTAAACTTAACTGAAAAAAGTAAAGTACCCCCATCACTCCAAGTGGCGTATAGGGATATATGGTGTTAGTAACCATAAATGTTATAGACCTTCGGCACATGATTTTTGGGGTAATGTGGTCGGTATTACGCCCGTGCCGCTTTACTTTCCCAGAAAAAAACCTGGTACCCATTAAAGGCTGGATGAACCGGAAGCCATCGGTTGGGATCGAACCCTACCTCTTGTCCTTTGTAGTCCAGTTCACTAACCACTGAGCTATCGCGGCTCTCTTAACTGAAACTAAATTAAAATTAAACTAAACTAAAGTTAAACTAAAATTAAACTAAACTAATGCAAACTTAGCTAAATAAAACTGAAATTAAATGAAACAACTAAAATGAAACTAAACTTAACTGAAACTAAACTAACATTAAACAAACTAAAGTTAAACTAAACTAAAGTTAACTTATACTAAACTAATCCAAACTAATTTAAACTAAACTAACCCTAACTACAAGAAACTAAACTAACCCTAACTACAAGAAACTAAACTAAAATTAAACTAAATTAATCCAAACTAAATGCAACTAAACTCATCCAAACTAAATTAAACTTAATTAAAATTAAACTCAACTAGTCCAAGCTAAATTAAACTAAACTAATCCAAACTAAACTAGACTAAAATTAAACTAAAATACACTAGACAAAATGAAACAAGCCACCACTGAAGGTGACATCAGCCTTGCCTGATCCACCGGCTCCTTCCAATCCCAATGGCATCCTTCTCAATTATTGTCCGGTCTGTGTTAACATCTGGATTTGTTTTACATTTCCCCTGCCGATTTGATTACAGCAAGAAATTGGAGTACATGATAATCCTTTGACTATTGCGAAGAAGCAAAAACATGAAATGGTTTGGCCACGTATCGTCTGTCCTAGAAAGATCATTCTGCAAGGAAGTGTGAAAGGAGGGAGAAGGAGGTAGGAAGATAACAAAAATGGGAAGATAACATCAAAAAATCATCAGGCCTGGACTTTGTAGAGTCCCGAAGAATTAGTCGAGAATGAGAGAGATGGAGTTGGTCTGTCAGTGGTGCCCAAACGACCCACAGAGTTATGGAATGAAGTGAGGGAGAGAGAGAAAGAGAGAGAGAGAGAGAGGGAGAAAGAGAGAGAGAGTTGTTGTTGTTTGCGTTCGCCCGATGACTAAAGGAGTACACCTCTTCATCACCCGCCCTTAAAAGGACGTTAAGCAGGCGTGTATGCGTTGTGTTGTGGTTTGCAGTATAACTGTGATATTTGCGCCTTTCGGCCCAACACATCCGACTTCAGCACGAGAGAGAGAGTGACATCTGTGAAATTATCATTCCCTCACCTCTTTTTTTTCTCTCGCTGTCTACCGTCTTTCCATGTTCCTTTTCTGATGGTCTCCGTCTAACCGTTAGATCTTCTGGTATGCCTGCACAAAGTAACTTCTATTGTTTTTCTGCTGCAAGAAACACATCTTGCAGATCTATACTGCCGGTGTTAGTGCTATCACAGAGAAAGTCATAATTTGTTTACTCTACGTCAAATCAACTGGCTCTTTCGAATTATTTGTCACATATTTCTATTCATTATTAACAGTACTTTGGTTGCACAGCAGTTTCTCTATAATTTTATTTCTACTTGAACTCAATTGAATTCGTAATATTTCAATAGAAGATGCCTTGATCTTGTTTACAATTTCGTGACGTAGTTATAATGTTGAAAGTTCCCTGGACAATTAAAAAGACCAACGAGAAAATTCTCAAAAGAGGCCAACATTAAAAGTGAGCTACTAAAAAAACATCAGAAAGAAACAATCAAAATTGTTCGGGCACATCATGAGAAGAGGAAAGCTGGAATACTTGGTTACAACTGGCAAAATAAAAGGAAAGAGAGATCGCGGACGACAAAGAGAGAACATACTGGATAGCTTGGTGTCATGACATGGAAAACAGTCAACAACAGAACTGATACGATGCACTGTAGATAGAAGATTGTGGAAGGACATGATCACCTACGCCAACCTGTATGGCACATGATGATGACGATGACGTTATTCAAACAGACAAAACAATTATTTCGGAGATAAGAGACTGAAATAAGCCAGAAAGCAAAATCAACAAGGCCGTTGATAGGGGTATGTGGTATCAAATAAGAGAAAACATCTGCGCCCTCGGGAGAGTTTTTATATTTTATGTCACGAATAATTTATCCTTAAACTCAAAGATAAAAACACAGTTTCTCTTCTTTGTAAGCTTTTCTCATCTAATTGGGAAAGGTAGATGAGGACACCAAAGTGAACATTTATTGAGAAGTTAACAAAAAACTCTCACAGGACACTTTAGTTTGGTCTGGGGACCCTCACGACCTCAGTGAGAGCAAATTTGCGTGGTTACATCATGATAAACTCAATCCACCACAAACAGATGGAAGTAAGAGTAACAGGAAGCTTTTTCCATAACAATTTTAACAAATATTATTTTGAAATAAAAAATACAACTTAATTATTTTTTTTAAGCTAAGAGCAAAGAAATGAAATAAATAAGATCTGCAAAGGTTATGAAACAAACAAGACACACGAACTGTTATTACCAATAGTCGGAGCATTACAAACGTTAATATTTTAAATACAGTCTAGCCGCAGATGTAGTTTAAGACAATGCAGAAAGATGAATGTAGGAAAGATGATTATACTGTGGACACAAGTTGATGAAAGAAACGGCGGAATTCTGCAGTTATAAGATTATTTTTTGATTGAAAATATAATCTGCCGTCTCAGTCGAGCACTGAAGACAATAAGTAAAGGCAGGAATCTTCAAGGGAGGTAATTAGAGCTCTTGACACATGAGCTATAAATTAGAGCTTCAAGCAGGAAATAAAAATGGGCTTGGGAATAGAGGGGCTGACAAGTTTAGAGGCTGGTTTTAAAAAGGTAAAATTATGGAGAAGAGAGGAAGAGAGAGAGAGAGAGAGAGAGAGAGAGAGCTCAATATTAATTTTATTCGTTCCTTCCTGATTTGTCTTTCATAGATCAGATATTAGAGAGAGAGAGAGAGAGAGGGAGAGAGAGAGAGAGGGAGAGAGAGAGAGAGGGAGAGAGAGAGAGAGAGAGAGAGAGAGTGAGCTGAATATTAATTTTATTCGTTCCTTCCTGATTTGTCTTTCATAGATCAGATATTAGAGAGAGAGAGAGAGAGGGAGAGAGAGAGAGAGAGAGAGAGAGAGTTAACGGTCTTTATCTCTTTGTTTGGCCTATTCCAAGTTTTGTTGTTCTATTCTATTCTGTTCATGAATCCGTTTCATCGCAGTCGGGACTTCCCATACCCACTCCACCACCCGTCTCAGCATTTTTCGAAGTCTCTAATGACTGGTTGTTCCTGCAAGTTGTTAATTATAGATACATCTACTTTTCCCACAAAGTGCTCTGGATCTACCAGACCCCTTTTCTACATTTAGACTCATCAGTCTCGCAATATACACATCATTGTCCCACCCATCCTCCTCTTCTTCTCATAAGGAATGAAGAACAAACTTGACGATGTCCTCTTTGTCCAGAGTGAAGCTACACTCAGTACCAGAGCTGCCAGCGAGCTTATCAGCTAAATCATCTATCTGCTATTTAAAAAAAAAAGATATCCCTCTATTGTTTCTGTAGAACAGCTGGAATATATTGTGACAACTGGGAAAATTGAGGGACAATATATTGTGACAACTGGGAAAATTGAGGGACAATATATTGTGACAACTGGGAAAATTGAGGGACGAAGAGGGGAGCAAAGATAAAAAAAAATACTAGACAGCTTAAGAGAATGGCTTGGCAGAAGGTCTACAACAGAAATAATAAATAACTGTCGAGATCGTAAGAACATGATCACCTACGCCAGCAGGCCCGGTACTTGATGATGATGGTTGTTTTTGTAACGTTTGTAGATAGATATTTCAATATATGTAGAGTGGGTGGTAGAGTCGATAAATTGTCGGGCACCATAACAGAAGAGCTCAGGTTCGAATCCCGGTAGAGTCAAAAGTTGTTTCTATCCCGGGGACGGGGGGGGGGGGGGGGGAAGGAGGGTTAAATAAAAACTCAGAACAAACACCTCGTGGCGACTGCACTGAACACGCGGCCTTTATTCTTCGGTCTTATAAGTCCCCCGCGACAGACTGCAGTAAATTAAAAAAAACTCCGTACCGATAGATATATAGATCCTTGTTTCTCTGTTTTGTCATGTGATCCAGCCATTTCTGTTTTGTCATGTGATCCAGCCATTTATGTTTTGTCACGTGATCCAGCCATTTCTGTTTTGTCATGTGATCCAGCCATTTCTGTTTTGTCATGTGATCCAGCCATTTCTTTTTTGTCATGTGATCCAGCCATTTATGTTTTGTCACGTGATCCAGCCATTTCTGTTTTGTCATGTGATCCAGCCATTTCTGTTTTGTCATGTGATCCAGCCATTTCTGTTTTGTCATGTGATCCAGCCATTTCTGTTTTGTCATGTGCTCCAGCCATTTATGTTTTGTCACGTGATCCAGCCATTTCT